>JAXIVJ010011112.1:0-44708 GCA_036785665.1 Chirona hameri
CTTCGAAAGAAGGGCTCCGCGCTCTACGCAATCAAAGGCTTTTGACAGGTCAAGTGACGTAATCGACGTCACCAGACCCCTGTCCGTGTTGCCACCGATGTGACTGACGATGTCGAGCACGGCGTCCTCCGTCGAGTGGGCTGGACGATAGGCAAACTGAGTAGGTGACAGGATAGAGTTGCACGTCAAATAGTTTAAAATCTGTAGGCTCACTACCTTCTCCGCGAGCTTGGCGATAACATTCAGTACACTAACAGGTCTAAAATTGGCTGGTACAGACACATCTCCAGATTTGTGAATCGGAACCACTGTGGCATGTTTCCATACCGCAGGAACAATGCCAGACACGAGAGAATGATTGATGATATGCAGCACTGTCGGACCGATCACCTCAAAACACTGACGCAGCAGCTGCACCGTGATGCCGTCACTACCGGCTGCCCGCGAGTTGCTCAGTTTGCGCAGAGCGGCACTGAGCTCCGGCAGCGTCACCGGATACACGCGGAACACGGAGCTGCACACTCTCGGTGGACGCGGATACACTGGCTCGCACGAACGCCCACTCATTTCGTCAGCTATGCGACGGCCGACGCCGGCGAAGTATTCATTACACTCGTCAGAGTTTAGCGAGCTGCTCGGTTGGGACGACACGGCCGCCGACGAGATGTACGCGTACTTCCGCATATTGTCCCACATCTTCTTGTTGTTTGATGAACCGGAGGGTGCGGTAAAGAAGTCGATGCGAGCATGAGCGATCCGGCGCTTGAAGTCGTTTCGCAGCCGACGATATTCTCGCTCGGTGTTCTCATCCCGCTGCAGGTCGCGCGCGCGTCGAGCTGCGTCCCGCTCACTCAGCATCTCTCTCTCAGGTCGCCGCTGGCTGTCAGCCACGGACAGTTCTGGTGACGGAAGCTAACCGTCTTTAGCGGGCAGTGTCTGTCTATATAGTGGTTACAGATGGCGAGGAACGCTTCATACTTGGTGTCCGGATATTCCGCTCGGTACACCGGCTCCCATTCAGCCATGAGCAGGTCGAGCCGCAGGTGATCATAGTTCACGTTCCGGGTCGACCTGACCTTGGCCGTGCGGGGTTTTCGTTTGGCTCGCGGCAGAGGCGCCTCCAGAGTCACCATGTCGTGGTCACTCACATGTACTGGCACCACTTCCGCATACCTCTGCAGATCTTCCTCGCGGGTGATGATGTGGTCAATAGTTGTGTCTGTGTTGCCACGCCGAGTTGGAGTATCGATGAGCTGATACAGACCGAGGTCGAGTAACATTCGTTTATACTCATACACCCCTGGTTTGTCGTCCCGACCAACATCGATATTGACATCGCCCAGGAGGAACATGGGCTTGTTGCGTGCCATCCTGTCCTCCAGCTGACCTCTGATGACGTCAACGTCGGTGGAGATTTTTCCGTCGGGGGTCAGTATACAGTTCCGATCGTAGCCTTCCGACCTTTAGAGCTGACGACCATCCACAGCGACTCCACTCTGCTGTCCGGAGGTGTCATGACGGGCAGTTCAGTTGCTACGATGCTATCTTTCAGCAGCATCGCTATCCCGCCTCCTCGGGCCCGTCGTACGGCACGGCGCGGAATCGTGCGGTCTTTCCGGTGCACGGTGTATCCCGGGAACAACATCATTTGTGGTCGTGTCATAGCCGCTGGCCACAGTGTTTGGCTAAGCACTTCAAAACTCACAGGACGTAATCAAGCCAAGTATGCCTACGACCCTGCTATTGTAACGGTGCACTTCGGGCTCTGCAACATTGCATCATTTAAAAAATTGCAACAAAATCAATCAAAATTGCCATTTTCTGTAAAAATGATCTGCTGGACCCGTTCGGGAAGCTGATTGCAATGCCGTTAAAATCAGCGCTCTTGGACTTGATTTGCAATATTTAGAGCGTATTGCAACATTTTGCAACAATTTGCAAGATTTCGAAAATTTGCGTACGAGGGGTTTCTTGACCTGACAGATTGATTAGCGGTAACGACGATCCGCTATTTCTTGTGTTTTTTTTCTTCGGAATACCCGCGAATGTATATGAATTTAAAGCAGTTGCAAGGGCGCTTCGCCCGGCCTCGTACAGAATATTTTTTCTGATGAGGCTGGCCATTCGTCAATCAACATATAGGCCTCTCACTGCTCGGATATAAGGTATGTCAAGATGGTATTTGGAGTTGGGTTAGTGGTGGACATGAGTCACCTTGCGGGAAGCTCATGACCCCCCCCCCCCCCCGCTGTCAGCCGGTCCGCGATAGCATGCTCACTCTTCTCTCGTTCGGCGGATGTCCGTCCTGAGGTCCTCAGAGGTCGACCTGATTTTGGCTGTCTGGGTGGTCTTCTGGCGAGCCGTCCCAGTCTTCCGGCAGGCCAGCGGCAGTCTTTGTGTCGCGCTTCGTTAACGGTGTGGAGCTCTGCGGCCGGCGATATTCTATCCTGTCCGCCAGGCTTCGGCAGCGGCTGAGCCGGCGTTGGTGTGTATCTATTTATGGCCCTTCGTGGGCGCGGCGCTCCAAAATTTTGGTCGCCCCTTGTTAACGATGCTGAGGTTCCGCGGCCGGCGATAGGCTATCCTGCCCGCCGGGTTTCCGGCACTTGCGTGTTCGGCAGTGGTGTACAGGGTGAGGTGTAAATGACGGGTGGGAGATGGCCCGCTGGCGATGTGTATGCTATCGACGGACGGCGGGTTGGCAGATAGGTGACAGGCGACAGGTGGCTGTCGGAAGACAAGTGGCCGGTGGTCGGCAGGTGACCCTGGTCGTTCCGGCAGTGGTGTTAAGGTGAGAGGTGTAAATGACCGGTGTGAGATGGCCCGCTGCGACGTTATGCTATCCACGGACAGCGGGTTGGCAGATAGGTGACAGGCGACAGGTGGCTGTCGGAAGACAAGTGGCCGGTGGTCGGCAGGTGACCCTGGTCGTTCCGGCAGTGGTGTTAAGGTGAGAGGTGTGAGATGGCCCGCTGGCGATGTGACGGACGGCGGGTTGGCAGATAGGTGACAGGCGACAGGTGGCTGTCGGAAGACAACTGGCCGGTGGTCAGCAGGTGACCCTGGTCGCTCCGGCAGTGGTGTACAGGGGAGAGGTGTAAATGACGGGTGTGAGATGGCCCGCTGGCGATGTGACGGATGGCGGTTGGCAGATAGGTGACAGGCGACAGGTGGCTGTCGGAAGACAAGTGGCCAGTGGTCGGCAGGTGACCCTGGTCGTTCCGGCAGTGGTGTTAAGGGGAGAGGTGTGAATGACGGGTGTGTGATGGCCCGCTGGCGATGTGTATGCTATCGACGGACGGCGGGTTGGCAGATAGGTGACAGGCGACAGGTGGTTGTCGGAAGACAAGTGGCCGGTGGTCGGCAGGTGACCCTGGTCGCTCCGGCAGTGGTGTACAGGGTGAGGTGTGAATGACGGGTGTGAGATGGCCCGCTGGCGATGTGTATGCTATCGACGGACGGCGGGTTGGCAGATAGGTGACAGGCGACAGGTGGCTGTCGGAAGACAACTGGCCGGTGGTCAGCAGGTGACCCTGGTCGCTCCGGCAGTGGTGTTAAGGTGAGAGGTGTAAATGACGGGTGTGTGATGGCCCGCTGGCGATGTGTATGCTATCGACGGACGGCGGGTTGGCAGATAGGTGACAGGCGACAGGTGGTTGTCGGAAGACAAGTGGCCGGTGGTCGGCAGGTGACCCTGGTCGCTCCGGCAGTGGTGTTAAGGTGAGAGGTGTGAGATGGCCCGCTGGCGATGTGTATGCTATCGACGGACGGCGGGTTGGCAGATAGGTGACAGGCGACAGGTGGATGTCGGAAGACAAGTGGCCAGTGGTCGGCAGGTGACCCTGGTCGCTCCGGCAGTGGTGTTAAGGGGAGAGGTGTGAATGGCGCTTTGTGGGCGCGGCGCTTCGAATTTATCGCACCTGTTTAATGGTGTGGAGCTCAGACCGCCGATATGCCGTCCCGCCCGCCGGGAACTTGCTTTTCCGGCAGTGGTGATTAAGAAGTGAAGGTGTGCGAAGTGGTGGGTGTGAACGTGGTCCGCTGGCGTCCTTACTCTACTGTTGGACGGCGGGGCTGGCCGGCTAGTGATTTCGCTTCTTGAAACATGGCCGACAGTACTCGTACCAATGTGGCCGCGCCTGATGCGGAACATTTAGCTGTAGTTCTAACACACACAAAAATGTAACCAACGTTACATTATCTCGGATTGTATTATATCGGTGACCTAAGGTCAGGGCAGTTGCGTGACCTTCCCATTTTTAGTCAACGATAAAATATCCAAATGTGTTCGTATCAGAGAATATGCATTAGATCAGAATATTTATAAAAAAAAGATTATGTTACTATGGCTCGTTCTTGATGACCGATAGCATAAAATGAAGATAAGAACGTGAGACCGGCACCACTGTGTATGCATCGTCGAGACGCGTCCGACATTGCGCAGCACGACATACCTGGTTCACCACATGACCTTAACACGAGCCCTGGAGGGCCTCTGATAATTACACGCCCTGGAGGGGGGGCGGATTTCGCCCCCCCCCCCTATGATCTCGAAAACCACGCAACGTAGCGACAAGCGGAAAACGACGTTAGATAGCTCAAGACAAGCTCTTTCGAAAGTATTTCGTTCATTTTTTTTCTCAGGTCAATATTGAGGTCACCAAAGGTCATCAAGGGTCAGATTTTCAAGTTTTCAAGACTTCGCTTCGAACACCCCCAAATATCTCGGTAACTATGATAGTTAGCAGCAAACGGAAAAAACCAATATGTGGAGACTCGTGGAGACGCGTGCGACATTGCGCAGCACGACATACCTGGTTCACCACATGACCTTAAATTACCTTGATCTGAGGTCAAATTTTGAAGTTGACTTGGGTAACCTGGTCACCATGGTACGGTCCGAATCTCCTTGACGAAACGAGCACAATGACATTAAAATGGGCGTCGTGTGACCATAAGAGTCGGTGCGACCCAAACCCCAATTATCATCAGATGGCGTTAAAATTATTGCCCTATCTTCATCAGTCGGAAATCCACCGCTAGATGAGTCAACTATAGGCTTCATTTTCCACTCATTTTTTGCGAAAGGGGTGTTAAGTTAAGGTCCACAGGCCGACAAGTATTCTACCAACCAAAGTAATCGCAAATTGCCAAAAAGTCGACTCCGACTCCGGGCCGGTGTCGGAGTTGATAAGATTTTAGTGACTCCGACTCCGACTCCGGCCAAAACTGCCGACTCCGACCGACTCCGTCTCCGCCTTTAGCGGTTAGCATGGCCAAGAGAAGTTACTTTGTGTTCATACGATAGTAAAAATAAATTTCCATTACTCTTTTTATTTGAAAAGGTCTATTGTGGTCTGTGGATTCGAATACCAAAACAATGTGATCAACCCTGAACCCAAGTCCGCAAAAGGGAAAAAATGGGGGTACCTTTTAGGTCATATGGAGGCCCCTGGGACTCAGGATCCGGAAGGCCCCCAGTGAAATTAGCCCCTCCCCCATATTGGGAGGCTGGATCCGCCAGCGGGTGGCAGTGCTGATGAATAGGCCTTACGGAGCTAAGGTGGCAATTCTGAAGGAATCAACCTCCGTCACTGGACCCTCGTCCCTGGATCCTCATCCTTGAGCCCTTCTCCCTTGACCCTCGTCCCTGAGCCCTTGTCGCTGGACCCTCATCCCTTGACCCTGGTCCCTAGACTCTCGTCCCACATTCCTGGTCACTGAACCTTTGTCCCTGAATCCTCATCCTTGAGCCCTTCTCCCTTGACCCTTGTCCCTGAATCCTCGTCCCTGAGCCCTTGTCGCTGGACTCTCGTCCCTGGATCCTCATCTCTGAGCCCTTGTCCCTCTTCCCTTGACCCCCGTCACTGGACCCTCTTCCCTGGATCCTCATTCTTGAGCCCTTCTCCCTTGGCCCTCGTCCCTGAATCCTCGTCCCTGAATCCTCGTCTCTGAGCCCTTGTCACTGGACCCCGTCCCTGGATCCTCGTTCCTGTATCCTTATCCCTGAGCCCTTGTCCCCGGACCTTCATCCCTAGACTCTCATCCCACATTCCTGGTCACTGGACCATTGCCCTTGGATCCTTATCCCTGAGCCCTTAGAGCCTTATCCCTGAGCCATTGTCTCTGGACCCTCAACCCTGGACCCTCGTCCCTGAGCCCTCATCTACAAACCCTCATCCATGGACCCTCGTCCCTCATTCCTGGTCACTGGACCCCGTCCCTGGTCCATCGTCGCTGGATTCTCGTCCTTTATCCCTTTTCCATGGACCATCATCCCTTGACCCACACCCCTGGACCCTCTTCCCTGAGCCCTCGTCCACAGACCCTCGTCCCTCATTCCTGGTCAATGAATCCTCGTCTCTGGACCCTAATCCCTCATTCCTGGTCACTGTACCCTTCTCCCTGGATACTCGTCCCTGAGCGCTTGTCCCTGGGCCCTCTTCCCTGGACCCCCGTCACTGGACCCTCGTCCCTGGATCCTCGTCTCCTCGTCATTAAGCCCTTCTCCCTGGACCCTCGTCCCTGAATCCTCGTCCCTGAGCCCTTGTTCCTGTATCCTCGTCCTTGTACCCTCGTCCCTCATTCCTGGTCACTGGAAATTCGTCCCTCATTCCTGGTCACTGAACCCTTGTCCCCGATCCCTTGTCCTTTGACCCTCGTCCACAGTTCCTCCTCCCTGGACCTTCGTCCCTGTTTCCTGGCCACTGGACCCTTGTCCCTGGACCTTCGTCCTAGCCCTTGTCCCTGGACCCTCCCCCTGGACTCTCGTCCCTAGACCCTAGTCCCTCATTCCTGGTCACTGGACCTTTGTCTCATTCATGGTCACTGGACCTTCGTCCCTCATTCATGGTCACTGTATTTTCGCCCCTCAGTCCTGATCACGACCCTCGTCCCTGAGCCCTTGTCGCTGGACCCTCTACCTTGGACCCCCGTCGCTGGGTCCTCGTACCTCGACCCTCGTCTCGTTCCTGAGCCCTTCCCCCTGGACCTTCATCTTTTGACCCTCATCCCTCATTCTTGGTCACTGACCCCCCCCCCCCCCCCCCTCATCCCTCATTCCTTGCCACTGGACCCCTGTCCTTGAGCCCTTATCCATGGACCCTCCCCCTGCACCATCGTCCCTAGACCCTAGTCCCTCATTCCTGGTCACTGGACCTTCGTCCCTCATTCATGGTCACTGGATCTTCGCCCCTCAGTCCTGATCACTGGACCCGCGTTCCTGAGCCCTTGTCGCTGGACCCTCTACCCTGGACCCCCGTCGCTGGGTCTTCGTACCTCGACCCTCGTCCCTCGTCCCTGAGCCCTTGTCCCTGGACCTTCATATTTTGACCCTCATCCCTCATTCCTGGTCACTGAACCCCCATCCCTCATTCCTTGCCACTGGACCCCTGTCCCTGAGCCTTATCCCTGGACCTCCCCCTGGACTCCCGTCGCTGGATCCTGGTCCCTAATTTCAGGTTAATGGACCGTCGTCCCTGAGCCCTTGTCACTGGACCTTCAACCCTTGATCCTCATCCCTCGTCACTGAACCATCATCCCTCATTCCTCGTCCCTGGATCCTCGTCCCTCATTACTGGTCATTGGACCCTCGTCCCTGGATCCTCGTCCATGAGTCCTTGTCTCTGGACTCTTAACCTTCATCCGGGCCCTCTCCACTGACCTTCATCCCTCATTCCTGATCAATGGACCCTCGTCCCTGAGCCCTTGACCATCGTCCAAAGCTTCTCCTCCCTGGACCCTCGTCCACGGACCCTCATCCATGGACCTTCGTCCTTCATTCCTGGTCACTGGACCCTGGACCCTCGTGTTCCTTGGAAATAATGTTTTGTCTATGGCACGCCTATGGATTTCATATGAACAGTGTGTGTGCTTGAAATGTGAACTTCATTATAAGTTGATACAAATTTCACATATGAAGCAGATATAAATTCAATTTTGCAGTGTTCTTAAAACGAAGCATTTAATACATAACTGATGGATTTTTCTTGTTATTCCAGACGATTGAAATCTCCAGGACAGCAAGAGGATGGTCGTTTTAAGGACAGGTGACTGTTTTCTTCCTTTGGTGATTTGGAGGCTCGCATCAGTGCGCTAGAGACGGAAACCAACTCGAAATTCTTTAAGTCCAGCTCAGTGAGGCTTCGAAATTTCTTAGAGACGTCTCCCAGCCATTACATTTCAAAGGCAAACAAACCTGATAAAGAGGCATTCTTAGAGGAAAAGAAATATCGCTTGATTAAGTTTGCTTGTACTCATGGTGGTCGTAAGTACGCCGGCAAAGCCGATCGTGTCCGAAATACGAAGACGAAAAAGTTGGACTGCCCTGTGTTCATCACGGTTCTGCTGGATAAATCTTTGCAACTCGTGGTGAAGGATGTCAACCTGGAACATTCCCACGCAGTTTCGAAGGCTAGTTCCATGCTTCTATTAATGTATGGCTTAGATATTGATTGATCCTTATGTTCAACATTTAGCTGGATGAAGCGTACATTGAAACGTTGAGAACTACAAAATCGTGTAAATATTTACGGTGCGTTTAGCAGCATTTTGTATTTTGTTCCGATGTCTCGAATACAAGTTGATGCTTATAAGTTGTCTTATGAATTCAATGGCTAATAAGTTTTATACCTTGATTTTGACGATTCACTTCTGCCTATTCTCAGACTCGTGGACAAAGCCGTGGATGTCTGGATCGCCCGAGTACACAGACCGGGCGGTTCGTCTGCCGGTCATCCCGAAATCCCATCCCGTATGCAGTATGCTGTCATGAAGATGATGTGTCGAAGACGCCAGAAGTACCTGCCAAATACCTGACATTGCTGTTACTTCGATGCCTGTATCACTTCCGGTTATGGGATCATAACCTGTTTTGTAAATATAGCGTAAATTGCATGTGTACAGTTAGTTTAGATGAAATATGCACTTAAGCGTCGGCGAGCAAACTTTGGCCGATAAACTACGGCAATGTACAAATGATATGCTGTGCATGTTTCACCAATGCGCTTAACTATGCATGTCATCCAATGTTTCTCCACTTCATTGGTTCAATTTGCATGGAATCTAGTCAAGAATGACGTTAGACTTTGTTCTTATGTCGTACACATATGATGTTCTGCGTCGCCAGTCATGGGAGCATGAACTCCATTCTAGTCTAGAAAGACATTGGAAGAGGTTAGAGATATGTGATGCTGCGTCCTTTTTACGATACTCTTAAGCGTATTACTTCTCCGTATGGCTTTAAAGGAAATAGTTCACCTTCGGAACATTTTTCAGAACACGATTTTATTATATTTTGTAATACAGTTTCTTTTTTTCTTTTCAAAAATGGTCCTACATCGCGCCAATTCAGGACAGAAGGTTGTAAATTATGAATTGTATGGTGTGCGTTATTGGTATGCGCATGCTCCCTGGCAGTGCTGGCACTTTCAGACGGTACGGTACATCATATATGCGCCGCATTCCTTCGTCAAAAAGTCAAATATCTTCAGCTGGAGAGTCTTTTCAGCCAAGAAAAGTTGCAGATAAGGATTTCTCAACACGGGCTTCAAACTACTATTTCAGTTCAAAACCCCATGTTGAAGGTGAACTATTTCCTTTAACATGACTTTCGTATGCTCTATCGACCGTTCAGGGGTTTCTTTAGACGAATTTATGAGTGCATGTATGTGTCGGTTCAGCTCGTGGCCAAAACGTGCGATGATTCAAAAGTCAATCCAGTAGGTATCACTGCCTCCGGAAGACGGACGAATGCTATTTGTTTGCGTTATTCTACTAGCGTTTCCTTTATTTTGCTATTGAATCTGCAACAATCGTTATGCTGCTGATACATGTAGAAGTTTGTCAAAATGGTGTTTATAGTCCTTCCTTACCCCTTTGATTTCGACTGCTAGATCCCAGAACTAAGTGCGGGAGCCTTTCTTTGTTTGTTTTTCTACAGGATATCGGCACGATATTGACCAATGCTGCGGATTACTTCCTTTGCACTCCTTGACTATCATGTCCTATGCCTCTGTGATCAGGTTGCTGTTTGTCGTGTGATAGATGAAGAGCCGACGTCGGACTGTCGGTTATTCATCTATCTGAAGGTTGTGTATTATAATGATTATCCAAGTTAGGCCTCGGACCTAATGCTTTAATACATTAAACCCATGGACCATTGTGTTTATGTGCAATGCAGGTAGTACTAACTTTTACCCGTCAAGATCCACAGACACGCGTTCTGAAGTCGATTATTTCCATGCACACCCATAGGCGTGATGTTAAAATCCGAAAATGTTTGGGGACGTGCCCCCCGCCCCCCACTTTCGGCGCCTATGCGTACATATTAAATGTATTCAGAATGTCCTTTAAAGGAAATAGTTCACCTTCGGAAAATTTTCAGAACACGATTTTATTATATTTTTAATACAGTTTCTTTTTTATTTTCAAAAATGGTCCTTCATCACGCCAATTCAGGACAGAAGGTCGTAAACTATTTATGTTATGGTGTGCATTATTGGTCTGCGCATGCTCCATGTCAGTGCTGGCACTTTCAAACGGTACGGTACATCATATATGCGCCGTATTCCTTCGCCAAAAAGTCAAATATCTTCGGCTGGAGAGTCTTTTCAGCCAATAAAAGTTCCAGATAAGGATTTTTCAACACGTGCTACAAAACTGCTATTTCAGTTCAAAACCCATGTTGAAGGTGAACTATTTCCTTTAAATGTTAATTGTGTTTCGACTACTCATAAAGTGATCATAACTCGAACACGCTTGTGTAGGTCGCATCAAAACTACTCAGCGCGATATATGCCGAGTAACTTATGCTTAAATCACGTCAAAGCTACTCACAACGCGACATACACTGCACAGCCGTTATGTGTAAATCACGTCAAAACTACTCACAGCGCGACATACACTGCACAGCCGTTATGTGTAAATCACGTCAAAACTACTCGCAACGCGACATACACTGCACAGCCGTTATGTGTAAATCACGTCAAAACTACTCACAACGCGATGTACACCGAACATCCTGTATGTGTTAATCACGTAAAAACTACTCGCAACGCGACATACACTGCACAGCCGTTATGTGTAAATCACTTCAAAACTACTCACAACGCGATATACACTGCACAGCCGTTATGTGTAAATCACGTCAAAACTACTCACAACGCGACATACACTGCACAGCCGTTATGTGTAAATCACGTCAAAAGCGACTCAGATCCGAATCGATTTAATCAGGAGGCATTTTTGGTGTAAAACTAGTATTAACTCGATTTAAGCAGAAAGGCAGTATAGGATAAATGTACCTTTGACTCGAAGTACACGCGTCCTTGCTGGAATTATAATCTATGGAAATACAAGTTATTGATAGCAAACAATACCTTTAATTTATAATAAACAAAACAATTACCAGACAAATTATATCTTGTCTAATTAATTTGGGCGTTACATTGCATTCCTTACTGTTCTACCCGTTGTTCTATTACCCTGGTGCAAACAGCTGATGAATAATACAATGTTTTCCTTTTGACATCGAAACAAAAATAAAAGCGCGCCGTAGTTGATGATGGCACGCCACAGCTGCCGATACGCGTGGCGTGTTTGGCCTCGCGTCCTAAACCAGCAACAACAACAATCTCCTCATTGCCAAAGGTCATATATTCTGTGCCACCGATTCTCGTAGTTCAAGTTCAAGTTGGCCTTAATGGTATATACTTACTATTTTGGTGGTGAGAGATTTCGTTATTCTAATATATGGTTGGCTCCAATCAGGTGAGATGACACGAATTTATGTTGGTATAGCTGTGGCTCACCGGTAATTTACAGGCCAGAGGTCATGCGTGACA
Source organism: Chirona hameri (assembly GCA_036785665.1). Lineage (NCBI taxonomy): Eukaryota > Metazoa > Arthropoda > Thecostraca > Balanomorpha > Balanidae > Chirona > Chirona hameri. The sequence continues at coordinate 11,844 of JAXIVJ010011112.1, forward strand.
TTACTATTGAATTGTATTGTAATGTTATTCTTGTCTGCTCTGAAACTTAGCTTTGATGGCCTGCAAGTGAGATGGATTTTCAGTTTGTATATGCCTATACCTGTATTTCAAAAGGTTGTTTGGCAAATTTGGGCAAATTTGGTAAATATCTTCTGTGCAGCGTGATGGCTTGTCATTAAAGGAAATAGTTCACCTTCAACATGGGGTTTGAACTGAAATAGCAGTTTTGTAGCCCGTGTTGAGAAATCCTTATCTGGAACTTTTCTTGGCTGAAAAGACTCTCCAGCCTAAGATATTTGACTTTTTGGCGAAGGAATACGGCGCATATATGATATACCGTACCGTCTGAAAGTGCCAGCACTGCCATGGAGCATGCGCAGACCAATAACGCACACCATAAAATCAATAATTTACAACCTTCTGTCCTGAATTGGCGCGATGTAGGACCATTTTTGAAATGAAAAAAAGGAACTGTATTAAAAAAATATAATAAAATCGTGTTCTGAAAATTTTCCGAAAGGTGGACTATTTCCTTTAACATCGGCTAGACTTTACCAACTTGTTTTGTCCATTTCCTAGTGTTTAAAATGCCATCTTTGATGCTTAATTACTTTGATACTTTGAAATTCTTTCAGTGGCTTATTTATGAATCTTGCTGGGACTCAAATTGACCTGACTGCTAGCACGCAGTGACCTCTGAACTAGGTCAGCCGCCGCGACCAAAAATTATAATGTTCTGCATCTCATATATATATATATATATATATATATATATATATATATATATATATATATATATATATATATATATATATATATATATATATATATATATATATATATATATATATATATATATATATATATATATATATATATATATATATATATATATATATATATATATATATATATATATATATATATATATATATATATATATATATATATATATATATATATATATATATATATATATATATATATATATATATATATATATATATATATATATATATATATATATATATATATATATATATATATATATATATATATATATATATATATATATATATATATATATATATATATATATATATATATATATATATATATATATATATATATATATATATATATATATATATATATATATATATATATATATATATATACATATATATATATATATATATATATATATATATATATATATATATATATATATATATATATCTATCTATCTATCTATATACATATACATATACATATACATATACATATATATATATATATATATATATATATATATATATATATATATATATATATATATATATATATATATATATATATATATATATATATATATATATATATATATATATATATATATATATATATATATATATATATATATATATATATATATATATATATATATATATATATATATATATATATATATATATATATATATATATATATATATATATATATATATATATATATATATATATATATATATATATATATATATATATATATATATATATATATATATATATATATATATATATATATATATATATATATATATATATATATATATATATATATATATATATATATATATATATATATATATATATATATATATATATATATATATATATATATATATATATATATATTCTTGCACAATTATACAGAAATATATGTAGAAATTAAATGTTAACATGGCTGGGTTGAGGCCAACAATTAAAATGTCTTCCCATTGGCTAAGAGCCATGAGCCCATGACATAAATTATTTAATGATAGTAAACTGAAGTATGATGAAGACACATCTGTGATTGTGATATGGCTGCGGCGGAATGCAAACATAGGTGAATGTGCATCATTTATTATATAATTTTATTTTATTTTTGATATATATATATGTTCACGTGAGATGTGATTGTCATTTGTCACCATCACCATTGACTAGTATCAGTAACTTTAACAATAGATTTAACAAGTAACTGCCTTGTTGACAGTTGTGATCTGTAAATAATAATCTGCAGACCATCACGCCACGCAGGTTGAGGTAGGAAATCCTTGTTGATTGAAATCCGATGTTTTTTTGTTTTTTTCAGTGCTATATATTCTGACAATTAGGTACATGGCTACGGCTAGTAATCGTTTATATTAATGTTAATAGTATTACAGGTATTTACTGTGAACATAGTATCTTGTGAGAGGTTATACTATTATGAATTAAGAAGGTTAACTTTTGAGAGATTGATGTCAGATGTGATACAAGATTGTAATCAATGTTGGCTCATAAGTCATGAATGCATTGTGGTTTTACCATGGGAGCCAATGGTATCCTTAAAAAATGCTTGAATTATGTCGTGGGATCCACTGGGATCACGGAAAAAAACTTTATTTTTGTCGTGGGATCCAAAGATCATAGATCAAACATTGTGTTTTTGCCGTGGGATCCACTGGGACTATAGATTCAACCTTATATTTTGCCGTGGGACCAACCGGATCATGGATCTAACATTGTATTTTGCCGTGGGATCCACTGGGACTATAGATCCAACCTTATATTTTTGCCGTGGGATCCACGGATCAAATATCAAACATTGCATTTTTGTCGTGGGATCCAATGGTATCATAGATCCTTCCCTGGGATCCATGCACATATTGCTGGTGAGTGTGATGCGGTGCAGTATCTGATGAGTGTGGTGCGGCACAGTATCTGGTGAGTGTGGTACGGCACAGTATCTGGTGAGTGTGGTGCGGCACAGTATCTGGTGAGTGTGGTACGGCACAGTATCTGGTGAGTGTGGTGCGGCACAGTACCTGGTGAGTGTGATGCGGTGCAGTATCTGATGAGTGTGGTGCGGCACAGCATCTGATGAGTGTGGTGCGGCACAGTATCTGATGAGTGTGGTGCGGCACAGTATCTGGTGAGTGTGGTGCGGCACAGTACCTGGTGAGTGTGATGCGGTGCAGTATCTGGTGAGTGTGGTGCGGCACAGCATCTGATGAGTGTGGTGCGGCACAGCATCTGATGAGTGTGGTGCGGCACAGTATCTGGTGAGTGTGGTGCGGCACAGTATCTGGTGAGTGTGGTGCGGCACAGCATCTGGTGAGTGTGATGCGGTGCTGTATCTGGTGAGTGTGATGCGGTGCAGTATCTGGTGAGTGTGATGCTGTGCAGTATCTGATGAGTGTGATGCGGTTCAGTATCTGATGAGTGTGATGCTGTGCAGTATCTTGTGAGTGTGATGCGGTGCAGTATCTGGTGAGTGTGATGCGGCTCAGTATATGAGTGTGATGCGGCGCAGTATCTGGTGAGTGTGATGCGGCGCAGTAACTGATGAGTGTGACGCGGTGCAGTATCTGGTGAGTGTGGTGCGGCACAGTATCTGGTGAGTGTGATGCGGTGCAGTATCTGGTGAGTGTGATGCGGTGCAGTATCTGGCGAGTGTGATGCGGCGCAGTATCTGATGAGGGTGATGCGGTGCAGTATCTGGTGAGTGTGGTGCGGCACAGTATCTGGTGAGTGTGGTGCGGCACAGTATCTGATGAGTGTGGTGCGGCACAGTATCTGGTGAGTGTGGTGCGGCACAGTATCTGGTGAGTGTGGTGCGGCACAGTATCTTGTGAGTGTGGTGCGGCACAGCATCTGATGAGTGTGGTGCGGCACAGTATCTGGTGAGTGTGGTGTGGCACAGTATCTGATGAGTGTGGTGCGGCACAGTATCTGATGAGTGTGGTGCGGCACAGTATCTGGTGAGTGTGGTGCGGCACAGTATCTGGTGAGTGTGATGCGGCACAGTATCTGGTGAGTGTGGTGCGGCACAGTATCTGGTGAGTGTGGTGCGGCACAGTATCTGGTGAGTGTGATGCGGCACAGTATCTGGTGAGTGTGGTGCGGCACAGTATCTGGTGAGTGTGGTGCGGCACAGTATCTGGTGAGTGTGGTGCGGCACAGTATCTTGTGAGTGTGGTACGGCACAGTATCTGGTGAGTGTGGTGCGGCACAGTACCTGGTGAGTGTGATGCGGCACAGTATTGTGTAATGTGTATTGGAGTACAGCATCACGCTACCCGTTGGCTTGAACCTCAACAAAGCCAAACCAGCGAACGCGATCAGCTGTTGACTGCTTGCCATCCTCCAAACTCAACCAACAGAATCGAGATCTATGATGATTGATGAATTCGAAACAACAGGTAACAAGCTTTAGATTATTGTATATTATACATTATATATATATATATATATATTATATAAATCACACAGTTTATCATCACGTGATTGTTGATATGTAATAAAACAACACATTCGGTCGCAAAACACGAGATTATTTGCACAGCCGTCAGCGTCACGCACAGCGATGTCAGATTTCGACACAGATGCTAACAACGGCGCGTCAACAGACAAATTGACTGCCGTTTCTCGCCGACATCACTCCTATACTCACTTATCACAGAACACACAACGGAGTGGAATTCGCCTTTCTCTTCGCAGGCACCAACAATGGCACAAATCACTTCAGATTCAGTCCGCAAGAGCTGGTTATTACAAGACAGACGTGGCTGGTGCGTACTGATGTATATTCTGCTGGTGATGATGGTGCTGATGGTGATGATGGTGATGGTGATGCTGGTGATGCAGCGCTGTGACAGAGGACAGCGGCACGCGCTGCGTGGGCAGACCTGACGCACCACGCAGGTACACGTGCACCACGGGCTGACGCAGGATCCTCTTGACCGTCTTCTCGGGCTTGGGTCGGCCGGCGGCCCTCGTCAGTCGCCACAGACTGTGTGCCAGCGCCGACACCCGGCCGCGGCTGGAGTCGCTGTCGGACGGCAGCTGGAACGACACGGAGCGCTTCTCGGTCGAGCCGGCCAGCGGCATCTCGGTCGCGCTGTGACTCCTGCACAGGATCGGCCGGGGGAGCGGCCGCGGGAGTTGGCTGGGGGATCGCAGCAGCGACGCGGGAGGCTCGATGGTGCCTCGGAGGCGGCTCTCCGACTCACGCAGACTGCCAGTGCTGGAGCTGGAGCGGAGTGACATCTTGATTACCGTTGTGGCTCGGAAGTCGGCAACACCAAATTATCCAGTGACAATATCAAAGGCTGCCTGAGAGGGATTGCACTTGACTTCCACTTCGCGATGCTTTCTAGACAAGTGATTCGCACTTGGTAGACCTCTTCGAAGCGTAGACGCTTCTACTTCAAAAGCCAGAAGGTGCTGACGGGGCCAACTGAAGCGGTGCTCGCTGTGCTGACGGGGCCAACTGAAGCGGTGCTCGCTGTTCCAGTGCTGACGGGACCAACTGAAGCGGTGCTCGCTGTTCCAGTGCTGACGGGACCAACTGAAGCGGTGCTCGCTGTTCCAGTGCTGACGGGGCCAACTGAAGCGGTGCTCGCTGTTCCAGTGCTGACGGGGCCAACTGAAGCGGTGCTCGCTGTTCCAGTGCCGAGTGACTTCTGTCGGCTGGCGACCGTCGACGCTGTATTAGTAAGGCGCGTCAGCTGTTGCGTACGCCGCTGCGTCGGCCGCCGACTGTGTCGCGTCCGACGATTGGTGGCAGGGATGTGTCGCAGCCGACGATTGGTGGCAGAGATGTGTCGCGTCCGACGATTGGTGGCAGGGATGTGTCGCAGCCGACGATTGGCGACAGGGATGTGTCGCAGCCGACGATTGGTGGCAGAGATGTGTCGCGTCCGACGATTGGCGCAGGAATGTGTCGCGTCCGACGATTGGCGCAGGGATGTGTCGCGTCCGACGATTGGCGCAGGGATGTGTCGCGTCCGACGATTGGTGGCAGGGATGTGTCGCAGCCGACGATTGGTGGCAGGGATGTGTCGCAGCCGACGATTGGTGGCAGGGATGTGTCGCAGCCGACGATTGGTGGCAGGGATGTGTCGCAGCCGACGATTGGTGGCAGGGATGTGTCGCAGCCGACGATTGGTGGCAGGGATGTGTCGCAGCCGATGATTGGTGGCAGGGATGTGTCGCAGCCGACGATTGGTGGCAGAGATGTGTCGCGTCCGACGATTGGTGGCAGGAATGTGTCGCAGCCGACGATTGGTGGCAGGGATGTGTCGCAGCCGACGATTGGCGCAGGGATGTGTCGCGTCCGACGATTGGCGCAGGGATGTGTCGCGTCCGACGATTGGTGGCAGGGATGTGTCGCAGCCGACGATTGGTGGCAGGGATGTATCGCAGCCGACGATTGGTGGCAGGGATGTGTCGCAGCCGACGATTGGTGGCAGGGATGTGTCGCAGCCGACGATTGGTGGCAGGGATGTGTCGCAGCCGACGATTGGTGGCAGGGATGTGTCGCGTCCGACGATTGGTGGCAGGGATGTGTCGCAGCCGACGATTGGTGGCAGGGATGTGTCGCGTCCGACGATTGGTGGCAGGGATGTGTCGCAGCCGACGATTGGTGGCAGGGATGTGTCGCAGCCGACGATTGGTGGCAGGGATGTGTCGCAGCCGACGATTGGTGGCAGGGATGTGTCGCGTCCGACGATTGGTGGCAGGGATGTGTCGCAGCCGACGATTGGTGGCAGGAATGGATGAAGTACGCCGTTTGGTGACACCTGCCGCACATGTAAGAAATTAATCGAAAATCGCTTATTATCGGATTGATGAATTGAAAAAGGTTGTCACGTTTCAAGTCAAATCATCTCACGCGATATTGACAGGAAAGTACCAGGGGTGGGAAGAATGTTGAATCTGCTACATTCTAAGAATGTACCAGCTGTATCTGCTACATCAATTTACAGATGTGCATCCAACTTGCTTCCATTTGCAATGTCATTTTGTTTCATACGACGCAGAACAACAGTGAGAAATAACTTGACTTTATTTCACAACGAATCACTTGCAACTGGCAGTGCTCTGTGTTTGTAAATATCATACCACAATCGGTGTCCCAAAATGTGTCATGTTGGGTGGGAAATGACACCCAACTCAGTGGCGTACTCATGATTCACTCCAGGGGGCAATTTTTGCTCAGGGCATAAAGTACCCCCACCAAAAAAAAACTCACCGGATTTGGCCCACTACATTTTTAAAAGGGCATATTTTCACCATTTTTCTCTTGAAAAAATAATAAAAACATTCATTTGTTTACCAAAGGGGGCACATACCGACCTTCAGAGGGGGGGGGGGAAATTACTCCGTTTGCCCCCCCTTGTGTATGCCTATGACCCAAATATGAATAATTTTCCACTCTCATTCCCCATTTTAGGGGTGAATTTTCCACTCCCAAATTATGAATTGTGATATTGATTCGACATAAATATTGACTAAAAGTACATGATTTCAACAAAAACTACTGCTTTCAGATTCAAAACAGAAATCAATATTGTATCATTTAATTTTCCACTCTCGTGGACCATGGTCTTTTTGGTTCAAATTTTCCACTCTGACACCCAAGCAAAAATGGAATTTTGGTACACTGACCACAATAATGTCATGGCAGTGGCATAGTGGGAACTAAAAAGGCAGATAATATAACGGTAACACAGCCACCAGTTCTAAATTGGCAGAGTTTACTTAAGAAACTTGTGCGCACAATGACGCACAAATACATGACACAAACAGGAAACCACTAACAAATGCAGACATGTGCTGGAGCCCCGACATGAAACCAAAATCAGGTGTCAGATTATGCCATTATTCAGGCAATTGAAGAAAGCAAAGTGAGCACACAAACGCAGTCATACACAGTGTCCCAACTCCCAGACCAAAGTTACATTTTGGCTGGTGTGTCAGAGTGGAAAAATTGAACCAAAAAAGACAATGAGAGTGAAAACATATGTCGAAAATGGCACAATATTGATTTGTTTTGAATATGAAAGTAGTTTTCGTTGAAATCATGCATTTGTATTGTGTATTGTGTAGTGTTCAATATTTTTTTGTCAGAATCAATATCACAATTCATAAATGGGAAGTGGAATGGAAAATTCACTCCTAAAAATGTCAGCAATGTCAATAGTCAGCATCACACACATAGGACAACCGTCGGCCTGTTTTGCTGATATAACATAAGGCATAATTAAGGTTTTCTCATGGTGTTGTATTGTCAAGTAGGTGAAACTTCAGTAGCGCACCTCCCCAGTTGACAGTGTTCTTGAGGTCCCTAATAGAAGCTGAGTAATCAGCTGACAGTATTATTATGGCAGACTAAAAAGTGTACCAGTAATACGCAAGCTATGTCACCAAAATAACATAATCAAACCTAACCTAACCTTTACAACAATTACGGACGCAGGGACCCACATTTATAACTTTACACTCACATTCGCTCGCTGCGGCCTTACAGGGTACTGTCACCCCCAGATCATCCTGTAGACATATAAGTTTTATCTACAAGATGGTCTGGGGGGGGGGGGGGGGGGGGGTCCCAGACATTTTTGGTGGGCAATGGGTGAGCAATGGGGCCCTTTGTCCCTTTTTGGTCAGGTCCGCCAGATATTAACACTATTCCTATCTTGTGGCTGATATATGTAGCAAAATGACCATAAAAATGACAAATTTCCAGCATCACATCAATATTGCAACAAAGGTAAGCAATGGAAAGGTCGCTACCCGCTACACAGGCCAGCAAATCACCTGCTGGAGAAAGTTATCCACACATCCCAAAATCTTCACTTCTTGACCAGGATATTGAACACCACTGTACGAACAGTTTTCTTGACCGCACCTCATCTTGAGTCTAGAGTATCCTACACCCTTCCGTCGAGGCATAGTTTAACAGATCTAAAACGCGTTTTTTACCAACAACTGAAAACAACCTATGAAACCAAAACGACCTAACTCTCCACCACTCCAAATCGCAATATGAAATGCGGGCTCGCACTAAAAGCTGGAGTTTTCGCAGCAGTTGGCCGCCAGGGATCGCTAGTGAGCCAGGATGTTATTACGCCGTAAGCAAATGATACCAGTTAATATTTAACGATAATGTTCATTTATTTATTTATAATAAATACATAAATAATTAGCAATACTATTTTGCTTGCGACGTCAAAACACCCTGGCTCACTAGTGGTTTCTGGCGGCCAACTGCTGCAACACTTCCAGCTTTTAGTGCGAGCTGAAATGCGTCTTTTCCGACGCATCAGTCGAATAAGTAGTGCTGTATGAACAAACAAAAATAGGAGTTGCTCAGAATACAATTTGGTTGTTTGATTCTTGGTTGCGGTATAACTAGGGAACAAACTATTCATAGGTCTAACTAAAAATGATTGTTAACAAATATAATAATAAAAAATAAATAATAATACTTCATTCAAACAAGATTGGTAAGAATAATTGTGTGCAAACAGCTGTAGCAGATACGGTTATTTACACGACTCACAGTATGAAGAAATAGTAATGACGACAAATTAATCTGCTACAAAAGGTGCGGAATTGTATCTTAACGAGACCGTCTAGAGCTGCAATTTTAAATGACTTGAAATGTTGTTTCTCACCACCCCCATCGTTCTTTTAAGGGAAATAATGACCTTTTGATTTTGTTAGCAACAATTTCTTAGACTATCGTTATGGTTTTAAAATTATTTTATTTAAATTTAAGAATTAAATACAATTATTCCCAAATTCAAAGTTGTAAGTTTGGAAAAAAAACAAGTACCTTGTGTACTTCATGAAGGTCATTGACAAATTCGTCATTCCCTACCATTGTTTACATCGAGTGCGGCATTTTTGGAGGCTCTGTGACGTTTCCGATCAAACTGATCCGTGAAGCAATCCGTGAAGCATCCGTGATGCATGACTGACTATCAGTATAAGTCATGAATAACAACAACATGCAAACTATACCAACTCGAATGAAATCAGGGCGGAATGATTTGAACCCCAGGCAAGCAAGTATTCGCAAAGCACTCGGCACTGCGCCACAATAGCAAAAGGCGAGGGAAATGCATATTGGATACAATATTATTACGTCATAAGTTTCTGAAGTGTCAACTACTACTATGAAATACAGCGATAAAATACCTTTAATATTGATTAACAAGAAAATTCAAGCTTAAACAAAAAATTTAATAAGTTTTTAATTAGCTTTCAACTCAAAAGCAGATATATTTTGCAATGCTACACAATAATGGCACCAGTGACGTCATTAACGAAGCTTGCTACGGGACTTGGTATACTAATCAGGAACAACTCGCCACAAATGGTTAAGTGCGCCGAGAAGCATGACAATGACTTTGTAAACAAATCGCCGACGCTAAATAGGTCGCCGTCAATGTGCATCGATGAGCTTCCGATTTAATTGCGAGTTTTGTGTTATTGTTTGTTAGTTTTTTTTGGGAAAAAATATCATTTTTAATGATAATATAAAGCATAGTGTTATATACAGCCACAGACAAATTATGCAAAACTCCTAATGTTGAAAACAAATGAATCTATTTGCAAAAATTGAGGGTCGCAACCACTAACTATGCCGCCGTTGATGTGCATCGATGAGCTTCCGATTGTATTGCCACTTTTTCCAATCGCTGTTAGTTTTAGAAGATCGCCGGGCATATAATCACAACAAGCAGAACGCACAATATATTTTCCACTCCATTGCGTAAAAAAGCAATACGGGAAAAGCCCGCAGTTTGATGAGGACCAAAAGTGCTTGCAAGTACCGATCGTTAAAAGTGTCTAACGCTTATCAAGTTTAACTTGAAATATCTCGCGGAAGGAAAGTTTTCATGCAAAATGTGATGAATTTACAATATATTTTGGTCTCGTGATTTCAAGCGCTAACTCCATTTTTGTGGGAAAAGGTCATTATTTCCCTTTAACAGTGCGTATTTTCATAAATGCCTTCATTGAAGAATACAAAATCGTTGCTGGACACAATTTATTTTAGTTTAAAGGTTAAAACACATGTCCCAAGCTCAACACGTTTGGCTGATTTTGCTACAACAGGAAGGGGTGTGGGAGCTGATTCTGCTACCTACTGGGGTATGAAGGTATGAGGGATTTCCCAGCCCTGGAAAGTACTAAAGATAAGAGCCACCTGGACACCTAGGACAATTTATCAAACCAGAGTTGAGATGCATTCAATAATTTTGAGTGTAAAATGTTATATTATCGGTCTACGACACCAGATTATATGTCACACCAGAACGTACTATGGTTTAGATCGGTTGTCGTTCCCGCGTGTCTGCGTTTGAGCGACTTCACTGGAGCCAAAAAACGCATGTTTATTATTCAAAAGGATTGTATTGTCTAGAATGCATGTTAAACTCGCGTGTGCTGTACATCTACGCTTGATCCGAGGTTAAATACGCATATGTTCACAATCCATGAGATCAAGGAAGCGGCAAGAAAGCAGGCACCAGCCGCTGCCAAGCCAGCGCAACTCACGCCAAAAAAGCCGGAAAAGCGTGATGCTAGAAACTAGCGATCAGCATGGAACGTGAGAACAAAAACAGCATTGCCTGGAAGCAAACCTCCTTAGAAAGAACCGTGTTACAAAAAGAAAGCAGACGCTTCGCAAAATCAAACAAGTTGTAGCACTGAATATAACAACATAGAAAAATAGGAGAACGAATATCTCGCGAGCCACTTCACTCTAGCACCAGAATCGTAATATGTTAGGGAAATGAAGAACACGAGGCTTCTGCCAGCCTTTGCACAGAGTTCATTCGCTGAAGGACATAGCACAACATCGGATACTGCATCTGAAAGGTTTCAGATGTTGCCACGCTAGCGTGCATAGCTAGTTAGCACGACCGTGGAAAATTCATCAGAAGCAGATTTCGAGATCTGGCGGTGTGGTATCTGCATTGCACGAACGGTCTAGTTAACTCAAATATATATATACACACATTCACGCAGTGCGTGCGCACGCACACACACACGTCAAGCAACCAAACACAAGCAGTCTAACTTTTCTCAATCGCACTATACTATTTTCACAACTAAAGCATGCGGTTCTATCGTTAATTATACATCAACACACGGCAAGGTCTAAAGCACACCTAAGCACCATTACGTGAGTTTTTAGCGAATCGTTTTCAACGCGTGTCGTTACAAATGTTCCTCTCGCCAGCCGAAAACGCATACGAAGGAGCCATGGAACTTTCCGACACGTGTTATTACATATGTCCCTTTCGTGCGGTAGCAACGCCTAAGGAGCCATGCAACTTTCGTCTCGTGCTCACTTCAGTCACAAAAGCAAAACTCCATCAGAGGCTGGGGTGAAAACGAGGACAACGCTCAAGCATCGACCGGGAAAGACTCTACACACAGAATCCGTCATGCGTAAAACGTGCCGACGCGCGTAGCTCCTCCACAGTGCATCGCAGCTTCACAGGATCATAAACCGCTGTTAACCGCATTCGACACCAACGCACCATTGAAAGCAACACCGGAAGAAGAGCAGGGCTGACCATGTACAAGTCTCACTATACATCAAATTAATACAAAAATATGCTGATCTATGGAAGCGAGCTAGCTCAAACACAGCTTATTCGGAACCGTCCACGACACGTTTCTCGGCCAATTGTGATGAGAAACGCTCAGCAATACAGTTCATCATGGTACAGCACATCTCAAAAGACGGCAGTTGCTACGTACAGCAAAATACGACTACGGAAGCATGGCTACACGAGGGCCACGCAAAGCTCGTCGGACAACTATAGGTGCGCAGTCGCTGTGCCGCTGAGCCTCAGCTCACGGACCCTGAGGGATGTTGCAATCCATTGCAATCATGACCTACCGACATACACACAGCTAGTACTCTCATAAAACTGAAGCACAGTTTTTACACAGCTGCGTGAGATGGATACGAGAGCCTGTTCAAATACATGGCACAGACATCGTAGTTACGCTTTCCTCTCTCAACGTGATATTACTCCGACCTTTGTGCAATGTATTTGAATAGGCTCTCGCACTCACCGCGTGAAGCCTGTGTTTCAGTCTATAGTGTCTTTTCAGATAATACACGCCTCACTAGTTGATAATTGGAACTACCACGCGGTGAAACAGAAGCGAATCGCTTCCGTACAATAATTACACAACCATCTCTAACAGTCTTCACAAACCGTCAGAAGGAACACAAACTGAATACCGCTCCATTTACGAACGTCTGGCGGTCAGCAAAGGAACACAAACTGTATACAGCTCCGTTGGACGTCTGGTCGGGCACCAACCGGTCGAACAAGACTTAACACCATCCGCTACGGACACCCTGTTCGCGAGGAGTGAACACAACACAGTTGTATCTACAGATATACATCTCAGTTTGTCACGTCAGCTGTGCCTCTGCATCAGCATCGCCCACCGCACACTCCGCCGCGTCACACCTCTGCTCAGGGCATTGGAGCGTCGTGTGCTGCCCGATAATTCGCAGCCTGCCGTCATCCACCGCCAGAACGCCTGCCCACAGCCACTTGCCGTCCGCTTGGGTCGCAGCTACCACTGATACCACCGCTGTAGTTGAAGTGGTGCGTCCAGCCACAGCAGCAGTAGCTGCGGTAGCTGACCCTGATGAGTCAGCTTGGTGGAATGGTGCCTAGCTGAAGGTAGCAGTAGCTGCGCAGTGGCAGCAGTAGCCATGACCGCAGGCTTGCACCGCTGCGACAGCCCCAGCTCGGCGTCTAGCTGTAGTTGAAGTAAATGCAGCAGGTGTGGCGGTAGTCGGGCGCCACTGCGACAGCCTCAGCTAGGCATCTAACTATAGTTGTGGTGACCTCAGCGCCTGTGGTCGCAGACTGGTACCACTGCTGGCGGTCCAAGCCCGGCGTCTAGCTGTAGTTGTCGTAGTCTGAGAGGTCTGTCATCTGCATCAGAGCGGCTGTGTACGACGGAGGAGGAGCAGCGCCCTGTCGGCACAGGTGAGGTCAGGTCTGGTCAGGTGAGATGAGGTGGTCAGGTCAGGTTAGGTCATGAAAGGTCAGGGCAGGCCATAGCCGCAACAGGGCAGGTTAGGCGAGCCCACTAGGCCAGGTAAGACCAGGCCAAGTTGCTGACGTCTGACGATGGACGTATGGCAGTCAGCGTCACGACCATCGCAATCGGGCCACACTTTTCAGGTACTGACCATTTTGGCCGCTAGCAAACTCTCAACTAAGGTCACATGGCGCACTTTCCATGCAGCATGAAAAGCCTTAGCAAAACGTTAACTCGCCGAGTGGCTTTCGGCGCAAAATCAGCTCCATTTATTGACCTTCATGGACCACCCGTCAAGTCAAGCGCACTACTTTATCCTCTTCTTCGCTGCCTTTGGCGGAAGCCTCCCCTTACGCAGTCGCCAGAACCCCACGCTGTTATACCAGGGCATGTGAGAAGCCGCCTTTCTGATGAGGAACTGACACCGACATCAGAGGTCACAAATAGCTCTCAGTCAATCAATTCGGCCAGTCATATCTCGGGCGAACCGATCACACGACCACGTGATACTGGCAGCCCGTTACCGATAATTTTGAAAGGTCAGCGTGAACCGAACTGTATGATTTAGCCACTCAGCGGGTAGTGAGGTTCGGGGAAAATCCGATAGTTTCTGGGCTTACTTGCATGGGTTTCATCTCAAGGGAAGGTTGGCGGTTTTGATCGGGCAAAATATAGCAGCAATGGAGCATGAGATGCAATGAGATGCGCATCGGATGCTGAACCGGGGGAAAGCCGAAAGCGAAACATTACATCTCGTATGCATGACACATGAAAGACACACGCGTCGATGCCATCAAGAGAGGGACAATTTGTGGTGTCATATTTTGGGAAAATAAAGTGTTACGTTAGCTTAGAACACACACGCCGCGATGATGAGACGACTTACAAACACAAGGATAGAATACCTATGAAACAGAAGTAACACAAATTTTACGTGATGTATGCGATTTCATTAAATCCACTCCACTAAACAAAATGAAAACCATATCGAAAACCATATTTAACTAAATACAATGGAAGGTGACGCAAAGACAAACGGCTAGTTCCAATCTGGACTTAGGCGTAAATGAAGTTGATCTAAATCCTAAGGCAATGACAACGATCCCCATGACCACCAGTGATATAAGCGACAAAGCAACGAGAAAAAAACAATCTTATGAAAACATGAAAACATAAATAACATAAAAATACTGCAGTACACAGTCAGGAGAGGGTTACCACTTACCATTTGAAATCGCAGCACATGTGCAATAGTGATATCCGTTCACACCCGTCGACCACTAAACAGAAAACACCACCAAACACCATGCACCCCATGCAAGCAGCCCACCTACAAACACACCCAACCGCAGGCCATGCACCCTAGCCCACTACTGCACCCCTACCACTCTTCAAACCCTCCGTGCACCTCCCGTCCCCAACGTACAACACATACACAGCCTCTCCACGTACTCACAACACAGCTAGTTGGCCGTGCCTTCCGCCCCGGCAGGCGGGCGGGCCGGCGGAGAGGCGAGAATACGATACACCGTAGTCGCAGTCAGACGGGCGGAGATCAGTGTTATTGGGTGTGTTCTTTGCGTAGATTCCCCATACCGGAATCCCCGGCAAGTGTCAGCTGTTGCGTTCTGAACGGAATTTCCCCTTTACGCGGCATATTCGTAGGAAACGCGCCATTATTAAACGCGTTAGATTTCAATGTAGCACATCCACCTATGGAGGCCGCCATCTTGCCGACTGCTGGCAGGGACCGGCGGGGACAGCTTTCCCGATTCCCCGTTTCTGCGCGGAATTCCCGGCCGGGAATTTTCGGCGCGGAAAACAGTCGAGAACGCACTTTCACGGGGATTCCCGCGGAATTCGACACAAATAACACGCCATTAGCTTGCCAGACTTGTAATTGGGGCTTCCTGTTGGCGATTTTGTGGAATAAATAAAACCCAAATAGGGCCGCTGAAACTGAAAACTGACGCTGAAACCATTACACTAGGCCGCGGGTCTCCATGGTAAGCCTAGCTGTTACTGTCGCCTAACCGGCAGTTAATACCTACAATACAACCCAGTGTGGTTAGTCTGCCGTCACCTATCAGCACCCACTCGCCCATTCAAGCCCGCTCGCTTCAAGTCATCCTCGTCCTCTGATTTGCCCAGAAACCACCGAATCCTCCTATTCCTCAACTGGCGAAAACCACCGTGTCCCCTGAAGAAGGTCTCATACCGTATTCCTGGAGTTTCCCTCATCGCACGACAAAGGGCCTGTTCCCGTGGCGCCTCTAACCTCCTCTAACCTCCACCAAGCTGCTCCAACTTGCAACTGTCTGTGCAATAGGATAAGACAGTCGCAAGTTGGAGCAACTTGGAGGTTAGTGGCGCCACAGGAACAGGCCCAAAGTGACCGCCTCTCACCACAGTTACACCCAACAGCACAGCGCCCGGGGGTTTTTATCTGGCTTTATTGACAGAGACGGACTAAGCGCACGGTGACGGCTAAGCACGGCGAATGAACCACCTCACGCAGAGCTGAGATATGAAAACGCGGCTAGCGCGGGGCGCGAGGCTTGTCGCAAACAAGCCTCCGCCACTGTGGTCCTTCGCCGCGCACATGCGCAAACGACTACGTACAGAAATGAGCACCTCCTGCGCAGAGGTGACACAGTCAGTGTCTCGCTCTCTCACTCCCACTCACTCAAACACACACGAACACACCAAAGCACACTCTTCTCCTTTCTCTCGCTCTACGTACGCACTCGTAACTCGACGGGTCTACGATAGCGCATCGCATCAAGCCACGGGCGCAATGTGAGATGTGAACGGTAAAAATGCTACAAACTGCCGATTCGCACCAGTCGCACCGGTCGCGCCGGACGCGTCGGGGACGTTGGGCGCGATGTCACAGGATGGGAAAGGCCCGTGCCTGCTACACGACTAAAAACGCGATCACAATCAAGGTCGCCCCAGGTCGCTCTCTGTGAGAGCATGGTCTCCCTCTCTCCCCCCCCCCCCCCCCCCCGGTGGCTCCCTAAGTGAGAGCAAGGGATGACCGTTGTACGCGAACTGGGCCCACGATACAAGCGCCAGGCGCCACGCGGCATTCCGACCGACTGGGGCGGGAAGTAGACAGAGTACGCACTTAAATCGTACATCCGGCGCAGAAAACCGCGTCCGACCCGGCGGGGGAACACGACTGAAGCGAACGCCTTAACGCGACTTTCCCAGTCTCCAAGCAGCTCAGGAAAGCGAGTGAGATTCGCAAACCACTCTGCCAAAGTTACCAAATGACTAACAGAACACACTAAGCGCACATGACCGACATCAGATCGCGCCCTGGCGGAGTTATGACATCATCCTTCCCAGTGACGTCATCGTAATCTACTAATGACGTCACGCCGGCGAGGCCAGGTCCAGACATTTGTACGCGTCCACCGCTACGTTCGACACTACCGTCTGACGCAGAACGTTCTGTACAAAAGACAAGCTAAGACCACCAACGTAAGTCAACACCACCAACGTTGTCTCGGTGCCTTTACAAAAGACCACCACAGTTTTCCCGCGAGTCCCGCGACAGGATACTACGAAACGAACCATCTGTAGCCCACACACAAAAAATAGCGACACCGACACAGGCAGACATACAAAAACCGCCGGCAGCCGAGCCGACTGACTAGAGCACACTCCATTGGAGTGTTTAACACTGCGGTAAAGCTGTCCGGAAGGTGTGGCGAGTGAGCTAGTCCGGTTCATCACACTACACCACGGTACGTGAACGGGTGGGGGCGAGGCCAGGCATGTCAAGGTACTATTGTAAAATGCTTAACTGACGTTTACACTCACACATAATACACGTGTGTTTCGTCCCATTATATGCACTTCGTACATCTAACATGCGAGCTCCTATAACGTGAGACAAAGCAATATGCGTCCACGAATATTCGTTCTGTGCCCTGACAAGCAATACTTGAATGGAATAAATGCATCCTACGTAAAGCTGGAGATCAAAAATCAAATCAAACTGCAGCGAGTCAATACCTAAGTAATCTTCGAAAGTTGAGCTAGTGCCACGCGCATTGCCACTGAATATGAGTATCGGTACAAGCCTCTGTTGACTAGACAGTAGTTCGATGCTCTCCTGATGTCTACCATTACTTCTGGAACCCTGACATTAACTGTCATTCTGGAGTACAAACAAAACATGGGCTCAGAGAACAACACACCACAGTGCACAAAAACAATGACAGAGACCTGGTCAAAAACACCGCAAATTACTTCCGGGAGCATAAGCATCGACATAACACAAATCACGAACCAGCTCATAGCATACACATTACACAACATCAGAGCCAAGAAGCTCGGATGATTCTGCGAGAAGTCCTACCGATCAGACGAAACTGTACTGTGCATCGAGTCGCGATTGTCACACTGTAGCCCCTTAGGCCTTCATGGACCAACTCAGTCCAGGGGAGCTAAGCCAATGGCATTGTTCGGCTCTGCTTTCAAAACCAACACACTAGGGACTGTACACCATACAAGCTGTCCTCTCTTCCCAACTGTTCGCCAATTCAACAGGACATGGCCCATTCTCTCCCTCCACAGCCACCAGTGGCCACGCCCAAGAGTCCTCGTGAACACCAAAACCGATGTTCAACATGGACAGTTGTCGCCGCTTGAAAACCGCCCCGCCAAGCGGCTGCGATCCGGTGGGTGACTGGATGAGAAGGGGCATCCCCAGTAGTCAGTTAGTCGACACTAGGCACGCTACTCTCCCAACAGTACTGCGATCAGCTAGTATCCCCCGAGCAGGCGTCAAACGAGCAGGTAAGCATTTGTTCACCGGGATAGTCTGTTTCGCACAGGCACGCCACCAATGTGATCACCATCACCTACTCCGTCACACATTGGTGTCAGAAGTGGAATTTAAATACCAAAACTGGTGACAGCAGTGGGATTTAAATCCCAAGACTGGCGACAGCAGTGGGATTTAACTCCCAAAACTGGTGACAGAAGTGGGATTTAAATCCTAAGACTGATGATAGAAGTGGGATTTAACTCCCAAAACTGGTGACAGAAGTGGGATTCATCCACGCACACCGGTACAGCCAATCTCTCGCGAGCAGCACACATCACCCCACCACTCGAATCACCACCGCAGCACGTGTACCACCACCGCCAGCGTTAGTCAACCGCCATCGGTGGCCCAGGGCCGAGTTAGCGAGCGCAGGCGGGTGTTAGTCTGCGGGCACATCACTAACTGAGTGGTGTTAGTCTCTCAGTAGAAGTCGGCCGACTCGAGCGTCTTGCACTGGCGGGACAGTGTGGCGTATTGAGAGCCGTTCTGTGTGGTACTCACGGGACCGGGTGAGTAGCGGCGCGGCAGCGGCAGCGTGCCCGCACGTTGCTGTTGCTCGTCCATACGGCCGTTACTGAAATGTGTCAGAGGCGGCGTAAGGCACGGGGATGGAGGGGTGGTAGTGTCAAGGGTGCGTTCAGGTCTGGCATGGGAAAGATTGCAACATGGTCTAAGCAGATGTAAGCTACTGTGAAAGGGGGTTGTCCGTGCAGGGGTGCGTTTAGGTGTGGAATGGGGAATTCAAAATACGGCAGAGGCGGACGCAAGGCGCGGTGACGGGACGGGAGGTGGCGATGACAGGGGCGTGATCAGGACAAGACCGTGGGCGAAAAGTCCCCCCCACACACACACACACCGCTCCAGTCCGCTCCTCCCCTACTCACAACGCCTTCCCCCTCTCCCACTCACAATTGCCTAGTCCGCCACCCCATCCCCATTCACACCACCCCAGTCCTCCCCTCCCCCACTCGCCTCCTTTCTCTCCCACTCACAACGCCAAAGACCGCCCCACCCCTCATAACACCCCAGTGCGCCCCACTCTCTTCCTTTCTCACTCACAAGGCCAGCATGGGGCCGGAGGGCGGTGCGCCCGTCGGGAACGGCGGCGTTCGAGTCCGCAGCGTCGGCGGTGTGCTGTGGTTGCGCGAGGCGAGCAGAGAGCCGTGTGGCGAGGTGCGAACCGAGCGCAGAGAGCCACCGCCGCCGGCCGGGGGCGCCGAGGCCACCAGCGGAGGCCGCCGGCCGCCCTGCAGGAACGGGTCGACCGTCTCCACACGCAGGTAGTCGCGTCTGAAGTGGAGAATGAGGGGGAGGGGGTCAGTAGCGCAAGAGACGCGCGCAAGGGCGGCATGTGGTTACAGTGAGACGGCCTGCATTAAGAATCATGATCTGTCAGGGGAAAAGATACAACCAGTGATATGAGCTCGACAGCAAGTTGACTTTGGTCTTGCTATGTACGAATGTAACAGTTGTTGATAAACTTCATTTATGCCATACGTACGGACTCAAACGGAAAAGTCAAAGGTTTGAGTCAAACCTTTGACTTTTACTACAGGTGCATAGCGCATACACATTTAGTGAATGAGACCAAGGACGTACAAGAAGAGAAGTTAAACATATAATAGCACTACCAAGCTCCTCACATTTTGCTATCCTAAGCACACATGTCCGCTGTATATCAAAATCCCCCAGCACCTCACATTCGGCACTAAACAGTGTTATAACCCTTACCCCCAGCACCTCACATTCGGCACTAAACAGTGCTATAACCCTTACCCCCAGCACCTCACATTCGGCACTAAACAGTGCTATAACCCTTACCCCCAGCACCTCACATTCGGCACTAAACTGTGCTATAACCCTTACCCCCAGCACCTCACATTCGGCACTTAACAGTGCTATAACCCTTACCCCCAGCACCTCCCATTCGGCACTGAACAGTGCTATAACCCTTACCCCCAGCACCTCACATTCGGCACTCAACAGTGCTATAACCCTTACCCCCGGCACCTCACATTCGGCACTAAACAGTGTTATAACCCTTACCCCCAGCACCTCACATTCGGCACTGAACAGTGCTATAACCCTTACCCCCAGCACCTCACATTCGGCACTAAACTGTGTTATAACCCTTACCCCCGGCACCTCATATTCGGCACTAAACAGTGTTATAACCCTTACCCCCAGCACCTCACATTCGGCACTGAACAGTGCTATAACCCTTACCCCCAGCACCTCACATTCGGCACTGAACAGTGCTATAACCCTTACCCCCAGCACCTCACATTCGGCACTAAACAGTGCTATAACCCTTACCCCCAGCACCTCACATTCGGCACTAAACAGTGCCCTTACCCTTACCCCCGACACCTCACATTCGGCACTGAACAGTACTATAACCCTTACCCCCAGCACCTCACATTCGGCACTGAACAGTGCTACAACCCTTACCCCCAGCACCTCACATTCGGCACTGAACAGTGCTATAACCCTTACCCCCAGCACCTCACATTCGGCACTGAACAGTGTTATAACCCTTACCCCCAGCACCTCACATTCGGCACTTAACAGTGCCCTTACCCCCAGCACCTCACATTCGGCACTGAACAGTGCTATAACCCTTACCCCCAGCACCTCACATTCGGCACTTAACAGTGCTATAACCCTTACCCCCAGCACCTCACATTCGGCACTGAACAGTGCTATAACCCTTACCCCCAGCACCTCACATTCGGCACTAAACAGTGCTATAACCCTTACCCCCAGCACCTCACATTCGGCACTTAACAGTGCTATAACCCTTACCCCCAGCACCTCACATTCGGCACTTAACAGTGCCCTTACCCTTACCCCCAGCACCTCACATTCGGCACTAAACAGTGCTATAACCCTTACCCCCAGCACCTCACATTCGGCACTAAACAGTGCTATAACCCTTACCCCCAGCACCTCACATTCGGCACTTAACAGTGCTATAACCCTTACCCCCAGCACCTCACATTCGGCACTTAACTGTGCTATAACCCTTACAGACCGTCAAGATTGGATGTTGGGAGAGGGACAGGTCTCACCGTTTCTGTATGTGTATCCAGGCATGCGAGTCGCACCAGGCCAGCACGGTGAACAGGAGGCCACAGGTCAGCAGGGTTAGCAGCAGGATGGTCAGGCCCAGTCTGTAACAGAGGGAGACCAAACACGGTAAACAGGAGGCCACAGGTCAGCAGGGTTAGCAGCAGGATGGTCAGGCCCAGTCTGTAACAGAGGGAGACCAAACACGGTAAACAGGAGGTCACAGGTCAGCAGGGTTAGCAGCAGGATGGTCAGGCCCAGTCTGTAACAGAGGGAGACCAAACACGGTGAACAGGAGGCCACAGGTCAGCAGGGCCAGCAGGG
This sequence comes from Chirona hameri, assembly GCA_036785665.1. Classification (NCBI taxonomy): domain Eukaryota; kingdom Metazoa; phylum Arthropoda; class Thecostraca; order Balanomorpha; family Balanidae; genus Chirona; species Chirona hameri. The sequence continues at coordinate 33,993 of JAXIVJ010011112.1, forward strand.
AGAGACATACGCTGTGATATGACGGGCAGGTCATGTCACTAATGTACAAACACACAGTGCAGAGTCAGTTCACTCTTAAGAGCATCAGTTGTGCACTTTTGTATTACTTTTCAGCGAGTTAAGCGTGCTGAGGAATAACATGATTAATAAATATTAACATATATCCTCATAACATATATATCCTTATCCTCAAATTATTCGACAAAATTCATTAACAGCCATAATTGTTTCCGGTATATTCGGGCACTGCCCTTTATATATTCGGTCGCTAAAGGGCAGTGCCGGAATATACACAAAACAATTTTGGCTTTAATTAATTTTGTCGAATAATTTGAGGATAAGGTCAAGACTTTATTACTGTCAAAATGTCGCAGGCGTCTTGTGCCACCAGCACACACCAAAGACTCAGATTAATTAGTTGTGCACCTCTCTTTTCACTGCCAGAATTGATGGCTTTGGTATTATTAGGACGTACTGCGTTGACCGATAATGACCAAGAAGTAATATGAACAGCAGCGAAGACGCACATATTGCAAAATACACTATACGCCACATGTGAAGCATTTGACAGTGATACGACGAAATATACAGAATAACAAGCATAATACCTTTGTACTTACATTCAGAATGAATGGCTCTGATAACAGAACATGCAGCATCGTTGACCTATTGTATTGACCTACTATTGTATTTTCCCCATTGACAGACAACCGTAATGCCGAAATACTAACAACAGCTATTGACCTATTTCCCCTATTGACAGGCAACCACAATACCATGACACAAACCTCACCGAACAGCACCCCTCACACCAAGACAGGCAACCACAATACCATGACACAGACCTCACCGAACAGCACCCCTCACACCAAGACAGGCAACCACAATACCACGACACAAACCTCACCGAACAGCACCCTCACACCAAGACAGACAACCACAATACCATGACACAAACCTCACCGAACAGCACCCCTCACACCAAGACAGGCAACCACAATACCACGACACAAACCTCACCGAACAGCACCCTCACACCAAGACAGGCAACCACAATACCATGACACAAACCTCACCGAACAGCACCCTCACACCAAGACAGGCAACCAAAATACCATGACACAAACCTCACCGAACAGCACCCCTCACACCAAGACAGGCAACCACAATACCATGACACAAACCTCACCGAACAGCACCCCTCACACCAAGACAGGCAACCACAAAACCACGACACAAACCTCACCGAACAGCACCCTCACACCAAGCCATTCCATCCGCCGGACACAAACCTCACCGAACAGCACCCTCACACCAAGCCATTCCATCCGCCGGACACAAACCTCACCGAACAGCACCCTCACACCAATCCATTCCATCCGCCGGACACAAACCTCACCGAACAGCACCCCTCACACCAAGCCATTCCATCCGCCGGACACAAACCTCACCGAAAAGCACCCCTCACACCAAGACAGGCAACCACAATACCATGACACAAACCTCACCGAACAGCACCCCTCACACCAACACAGGCAACCACAATACCATGACACAAACCTCACCGAACAGCACCCCTCACACCAAGACAGGCAACCACAATACCACGACACAAACCTTACCGAACAGCACCCTCACACCAAGACAGGCAACCACAATACCACGACACAAACCTCACCGAACAGCACCCTCACACCAAGACAGGCAACCGCAATACCACGACACAAACCTCACCGAACAGCACCCCTCACACCAAGCCATTCCATCCGCCGGACACAAACCTCACCGAACAGCACTCACACCAAGCCATTCCATCCGCCGGACACAAACCTCACCGAACAGCACCCTCACACCAAGCCATTCCATCCGCCGGCATACAGGCGACAAGCCACCATAGTCAGTCGCTGATTGGCTGCTCTAAAAATAGCCACCGCCTTCCGTCCCTCGAGACAGGCGGGCCCGGCTCATCAGAGGATTTCGTCAGACCGCCGCCGCCGCCGCCGCCACCGCCGCCGCCACCACCGCCGCCACCGCCGCCACCGCCGCCGATGTGATGTGTTTCGTAGCACAAGTTCGAAAGTTTCTTCTGATGATGATCGGTGGTTTGAGGCATATAATTGCTACAGTTATTTAGCGGCACAAATGTAGGTAATTACGTAAAAGTGTATGTCGTTTTATCCACCTCTGCGGCTAGGTACTTCATAGCATACATTCAAGAAGGTTCTTCGATTACGTAGCCGGCTTTGGTCGTGTTCCCTCCTCCCTGGATAGGTACACAAAGCCGCCGTCCAATCGACAACAGTCTGGCCTATAACCTCAGCTCACAAAATATAACACACACCGAGAGAGTATATCAACACCGTCCAATCGACAACAAACTGGCCGATAACCTCAGCTCACAAAATATAACACACACCGAGAGAGTATATCAACACCGTCCAATCGACAACAAACTGGCCGATACCCTCAGCTCACAAAATATAACACACATAGAGAGAGAGTATGTCAACTCCATTCGGACGCGGCTAGCATGCCAGAAACGAGCCCCGTATAAGCATCTGACCAGCTATCTCCAGCATGCTGCAGCCAGAAGGCACGGCGAGATGAAACAAGCTGTTGCTAACGCTCGTTAGTCAAACGCTCGTCTGTGGCGTTTAGTTGTGACAAGGCAAATGACGTACTGGCTCAATAGTTCCCCAAAATTAGCAGCCGACTCACAGTACACACGGTTAGTTTACTTCCTAGAAACCCGTCGAAACATCTACGACATTACGCACCCCAGAGGCAAGAGTGCGCAGCATTGCCAGCCAATGACAGTCAATCTCCCCAAATCATACATCTCTGCTTATCCAAACGTGCATTTCGAATTTCAAATTCCCACAGCACCTCCGACCGACCCCCACAAGCCACGTGTCGTAACACCTCCGACCCTCACAAGTCACGTGACGTAACACCTCCGACCCTCACAAGTCACGTGTCGTAACACCTCCGACCCTCACAAGTCACGTGACGTAACACCTCCGACCGACCCTCGACAAGTCACGTGTCGTAACACCTCCGACCCTCACAAGTCACGTGACGTAACACCTCCGACCCCCACAAGCCACGTGTCGTAACACCTCCGACCCTCACAAGTCACGTGACGTAACACCTCCGACCGACCCTCGACAAGTCACGTGTCGTAACACCTCCGACCCCCACAAGCCACGTGTCGTAACACCTCCGACCCTCACAAGTCACGTGACGTAACACCTCCGACCCCACAAGCCACGTGTCGTAACACCTCCGACCCTCACAAGTCACGTGACGTAACACCTCCGACCGACCCTCGACAAGTCACGTGTCGTAACACCTCCGACCCTCACAAGTCACGTGACGTAACACCTCCGACCCCCACAAGCCACGTGTCGTAACACCTCCGACCCTCACAAGTCACGTGACGTAACACCTCCGACCGACCCTCGACAAGTCACGTGTCGTAACACCTCCGACCCTCACAAGTCACGTGACGTAACACCTCCGACCCCCACAAGCCACGTGTCGTAACACCTCCGACCTTCACAAGTCACGTGACGTAACACCTCCGACCGACCCTCGACAAGTCACGTGACGTAACACCTCCGACCCTCACAAGTCACGTGTCGTAACACCTCCGACCCTCACAAGTCACGTGTCGTAGCACCTTCGACTCTCACAAGTCACGTGACGTAGCACCTCCGACCCTCACAAGTCCGTGTCGCAGCACCTCCGACCCTCACAAGTCACGTGACGTAACACCTCCGTCCGACCCTCACAAGTCACGTGACGTAGCACCTCCGACCCTCACAAGTCACGTGACGTAACACCTCCAACCCTCATAAGTCACGTGACGTAACACCTCCGACCCTCACAAGTCACGTGACGTAGCACCTCCGACCCCTCACAAGTCACGTTACGTAACACCTCCGACCCTCACAAGTCACGTGTCGTAACACCTCCGACCCTCACAAGTCACGTGTCGTAGCACCTCCGATCGACCCTCACAAGTCACGTGACGTAACACCTCCAACCCTCACAAGTCACGTGACGTAACACCTCCGACCCTCACAAGTCATGTGACGTAGCACCTCCGACCCTCACAAGTCACGTGACGTAACACTTCCGACCCTCACAAGTCACGTGTCGTAGCACCTCCGACCGACCCTCACAAGTCACGTGACGTAACACCTCCGACCCTCACAAGTCACGTGACGTAGCACCTCCGACCACCACAAGTCACGTGTCGTAACACCTCCGACCCTCACAAGTCACGTGACGTAACACCTCCGACCCTCACAAGTCACGTGTCGTAGCACCTCCGACCCTCACAAGTCACGTGACGTAGCACCTCCGACCACCACAAGTCACGTGTCGTAACACCTCCGACCCTCACAAGTCACGTGACGTAACACCTCCGACCCTCACAAGTCACGTGTCGTAACACCTCCGACCCTCACAAGTCACGTGTCCTCCGACCCTCACAAGTAACGTGTCGTAGCACCTCCGACCCTCACAAGTCACGTGGCGTAGCACCTCCGACCACCACAAGTCACGTGTCGTAACACCTCCGACCGACCCTCACAAGTCACGTGACGTAGCACCTCCGGCCACCACAAGTCACGTGACGTAACACCTCCGACCCTCACAAGTCACGTGTCGTAACACCTCCGTCCGACCCTCACAAGTCACGTGTCGTAACACCTCCGACCTTCACAAGTCACGTGTCGTAGCACCTCCGCCCGACCCTCACAAGTCACGTGTCGTAACACCTCCGACCCTCACAAGTCACGTGACGTAGCACCTCCGGCCACCACAAGTCACGTGACGTAACACCTCCGACCCTCACAAGTCACGTGACGTAACACCTTCGCCCGACCCTCACAAGTCACGTGTCGTAACACCTCCGACCCTCACAAGTCACGTGACGTAGCACCTCCGGCCACCACAAGTCACGTGACGTAACACCTCCGACCCTCACAAGTCACGTGTCGTAACACCTCCGTCCGACCCTCACAAGTCACGTGTCGTAACACCTCCGACCCTCACAAGTCACGTGTCGTAGCACCTCCGCCCGACCCTCACAAGTCACGTGTCGTAACACCTCCGACCCTCACAAGTCACGTGACGTAGCACCTCCGGCCACTACAAGTCACGTGACGTAGCACCTCCGACCCTCACAAGTCACGTGACGTAACACCTCCGATCCTCACAAGTCACGTGACGTAACACCTCCGACCGACCCTCACAAGTCACGTGTCGTAACACCTCCGACCCTCACAAGTCACGTGACGTAACACCTCCGATCCTCACAAGTCACGTGACGAACACCTCCGACCGACCCTCACAAGTCACGTGTCGTAACACCTCCGACCCTCACAAGTCACGTATCGTAGCACCTCCGACCCTCACAAGTCACGTGTCGTAGCACCTCCGACCATCACAAGTCACGTGTCGTAGCACCTCCGACCCTCACAAGTCACGTGACGTAGCACCTCCGACCGACCTTCACAAGTCACATGTCGTAACACCTCCGACCCTCACAAGTCACGTGACGTAGCACCTCCGACCCTCACAAGTCACGTGACGTAACACCTCCGACCCTCACAAGTCACGTGTCGTAACACCTCCGACCCTCACAAGTCACGTGACGTAACACCTCCGACCCTCATAAGTCACATGTCGTAACACCTTCGACCCTCACAAGTCACGTGACGTAACACCTCCGACCGACTCCCACAAGTCACGTGACGTAACACCTTCGACCGACCTTTACAAGTCACGTGACGTAACACCTCCGTCCGACCCTCACAAGTCACGTGATGTAACACCTCCGACCGACCCTCACAAGTCACGTGACGTAACATGTCGTAACACCTCCGACCCTCACAAGTCACGTGACGTAGCACCTCCGACCCTCACAAGTCACGTGTCGTAACATGTAACACCTCTGACCCCTCACAAGTCACGTGACGTAACACCTCCGACCGACCCTCACAACTCACGTGTCGTAACACCTCCGACCCTCACAAGTCACGACCCTCACAAGTCACGTGACGTAACATGTCGTAACACCTCCGACCTCCCCAAGTCACGGAAATGGAGGGTAACGCGGTGTCGGAATATGGATGGAACGCGGTGTCGGAATATGGATGGTAATGCGGTGTCGGAATATGGATGGTAATGCAGTGTCGGAATATGGATGGTAACTCGGTGTCGGAATATGGATGGTAACTCGGTGTCGGAATATGGATGGTAACGCGGTGTCGGAATATGGATGGTAACGCGGTGTCGGAATATGGATGGTAACGCGGTGTCGGAATATGGATGGTAATTCGGTGTCGGAATATGGATGGTAATGCGGTGTCGGAATATGGATGGTAATGCAGTGTCGGAATATGGATGGTAACTCGGTGTCGGAATATGGATGGTAACTCGGTGTCGGAATATGGATGGTAATGCGGTGTCGGAATATGGAGGGTAACGCGGTGTCGGAATATGGATGGTAACGCGGTGTCGGAATATGGATGGTAACGCGGTGTCGGAATATGGATGGTAATACGGTGTCGGAATATGGATGGTAATACGGTGTCGGAATATGGATGGTAACGCGGTGTCGGAATATGGATGGCAACGCGGTGTCGGAATATGGATGGTAACGCGGAGTCGGAATATGGATGGTAATGCGGTGTCGGAATATGGATGGTAATGCGGTGTCGGAATATGGATGGTAATGCGGTGTCGGAATATGGATGGTAACGCGGTGTCAGAATATGGATGGTAACGCGGTGTCGGAATATGGATGGTAACGCGGTGTCAGACTATGGATGGTAACGCGGTGTCGTAATATGGATGGTAATGCGGTGTCGGAATATGGATGGTAACGCGGTGTCGTAATATGGATGGTAACGCGGTGTCGGAATATGGATGGTAACGCGGTGGCTTCTGCTCGACATAGCGTGACATGGCGAACCTACTCAGAATACAGTCTGCCGCGACAGAGAAATGGGGTTCGCTCGTATCAGCTGACAATGGTGCCGTTTCCGAGAAATGGGACACGCTGATGGGCTGATCCGTTTAACTTGTAATCATACATCTGACCGACATTGTACCAGCACGTGGTACGCAGTGCTGAAGGGATAGCGCTGTATTCTATAATACCAAGGCAAAAACAGGATAAGTTTAGTTCGGCAGTGCTATTATCTGGCGAGTTCCAAAACGCGGATAGCGTAGCTCGGTCATGCACGATGTGTACCTATTTGCAATGGAATAAGCAATCAGACAAATCACACCAAGAAGGAGAATACAAAACACCAATAATGTATCAGCCACATACTGTGTTTAAGTTCAACGTGGCTCAAAAAGTAAAAAAATGCAGCAAATTGTAAGGACATTCCCTCCCGTGAAACCTAATAAATAACGTTTCGATACTGGAGCGGACACATCATGTTAAGAGACCACACTATGACAACAAATGCCAAGATCAATGTGTCAATGCCCTTTCTTTACCTGACACGAGGTAGACGTATGGGGTAGTTATGGACTAGTGCTAACCCGTCCGCTCCGCTGGACGATTAGCAGGCATCTCCGGGATGGAGGTATCCACACCAATTCAGCACGTTAAAGGGAGTGTGCCTACTGTTTTGAAATGTCAAAAATATGTTTTCATACGGTAAGTAGCTATTTGTTTGATTGTTGTGTATGATGAAGTTCACATCTGGAGCCCCTTTAGTTGAATTTTCACTTATATTGTTTTTTTTTCTTCATATTTTTGTTTCGATATCTATAAAATGATCGCCACTATGGTGATGTTATGTAAAACGGTGCACATAAGACAATACAATTACGGTCACATCATGCAAGATAGAAAGACAAGTTTTGCACAGCACGTTCTTGCCACTGTGAACTTTATTATGTGCAAGTTCCGTAGCTCTAAATTGATATCTTCTTCAAAAAATGGCCATCGGCCATCATCGAAACGGCCATCATCGAAAAACATGATGCCCGTCCAGTTTCTGTTCGGCTGCTGCTATCAGCGTGCACGAGCTGTTTTGTTGAATTGCTATTGGCCGGCGCTAACAATATGCTAGCAGTTTAATCGATAGTTGCAGTGCTTCTAGTAGCGGAAGCCCTCTGGAGTCTACCCGATAACTTTTTGCTCCCAGCAAGTTCCTGGAGTCTTTGGAATATCTCAGCAACTAGGGCGAATCTGGAGAAACAAAGTTATGGTTCAATTCAGAAAATTATGTTCTATAGACCAGTGACAATAACCCCAACTAAGCGATGTGAGTAGGCCCACTCCCTTTAATTAACTGGACTGGAACTGGAACTACATAGGACATAACTAGTGCTAACCCTTCCGCTCCGCTGGACGATTAGCTGGCATCTCCGGGATGGAGGTATCCACACCAATTCAGCACGTTAATTAACTGGACTGGAACTGGAACTGCATAGGATATAATTACCTACTACCCGTCAAGGAATCACCGCCCCACCAACTCCGGTGCGTCGGTGACTTATCCCATCTCCCACATATGTCCTATGCAGAGCTAGCTGGCATCTCCGGGATGGAGGTATCCGCACCAATTCAGTACGTGAATTAACTGGGACTTTTTAACTGAATAAACTGAGCGGTGCCGGAGAGACAGACAGATACGGACAGATAGACAGACAGACAGACAGACGCTTATCAAATAGTTATATAGACTAGCGCCTTGTGCTCGCTCCGCGTCGCAATCCCATAGATTCGCAATCCCGATAGATTGCATCCCGATAGATGGATGGATATTTGATTGATGACTAGTCGGGCTTGTCGGACTTGTTCTACCTGTCCTACTTGTCGGACTCGTCGGACTCGTCGGACTCGTCGGACTCGTCGGACTCGTCGGACTCGTCGGACTCGTCGGACTTGTCGGACTTGTCGGACTTGTCGGACTTGTCGGACTTGTCGGACTTGTCGGACTTGTCGGACTTGTCGGACTTGTCGGACTTGTCGGACTTGTCGGACTTGTCGGACTTGTCGGACTTGTCGGACTTGTCGGACTTGTCGGACTTGTCGGACTTGTCGGACTTGTCGGACTTGTCGGACTTGTCGGACTTGTCGGACTTGTCGGACTTGTCGGACTTGTCGGACTTGTCGGACTTGTCGGACTTGTCGGACTTGTCGGACTTGTCGGACTTGTCGGACTTGTCGGACTTGTCGGACTTGTCGGACTTGTCGGACTTGTCGGACTTGTCGGACTTGTCGGACTTGTCGGACTTGTCGGACTTGTCGGACTTGTCGGACTTGTCGGACTTGTCGGACTTGTCGGACTTGTCGGACTTGTCGGACTTGTCGGACTTGTCGGACTTGTCGGACTTGTCGGACTTGTCGGACTTGTCGGACTTGTCGGACTTGTCGGACTTGTCGGACTTGTCGGACTTGTCGGACTTGTCGGACTTGTCGGACTTGTCGGACTTGTCGGACTTGTCGGACTTGTCGGACTTGTCGGACTTGTCGGACTTGTCGGACTTGTCGGACTTGTCGGACTTGTCGGACTTGTCGGACTTGTCGGACTTGTCGGACTTGTTGGACTTGTTGGACTTGCATCTCCATTCTCCAACTCCAACTAACCCATCTCTGACACATTTAACGCACTTGTAAATTTAACGAGTTTCTCAGGAATGGAGGTTCCCCATGCATAAATGCACGTGAATTACGCACAGATTGTTGGCTGTGTTTTCCCAGATCGGAACTACAGACGCCGCTCAAATATTAATATTTTTCGGGATTCTCCTGGACGGAGGTTCCATGCTCACACAGGCACGTGAATTCAACCGCGGACAGACACGAAAGCCTTGCTGTGTTTCAAGTGCAAAACGGACACTACTCAAATAGATATCAGGGGAGAACTAGCGCCTTGTGCTCGCTCCGCGTCGCAATCCCATAGATTCGCAATCCCGATAGATGGATGGAGATATTGTTTTACTTGGCGGGCTTGGCGGGCTTGCGGGGCTTGCAGGGCTCGACTTTTTCGACTTTTGATTTTTTTGTCTTTTTTACTGACTTTTTTGACTTTTTGACTTCTTTGACTGATTTTGTTTTGATTAACCCCAAATCCATCTCGAACTCCAACCAACCCATCTCCGACACATAGCTATAGCTATTTAACGCACTTGTAATTTAACGAATTTCTCCGGAATGGGGGTTCCCTATGCATAAAGGCACGTGAATTACACACTACACACAGTGTTGGCTGTGTTTTCCCAGCTCGGAAATACAGACGCCGCTCAAATATGAATATTGCTCGGGGATTCTCCGGGACGGAGGTGCCATGCTCACAAAGGCATGTAAATTCAACCCGGGCAGACACGAAACCCGTGATGTGTTTCGAGTGCAAAACGGACACTACTCAAATATATATATAGAAAGGAGATAGGAGATAGGAGATTACCTATTAGCTAATACCCGTCAAGGGATCACCGCCCCACCAACTCCGGTGCGTCGGTGACTTATCCCATTTCCCACATATGTCAATTAAGTTTAACCCTTGTTTGAGACTTGGCATAATTACGAAATAACAATACAGATGACTGAGTCTCAATAGTTCGGAAAATAGTTGAAAAGTGTCACCAATCAGCGGCGGCACTAGCCTAGACCCCAATTTGTAAATGAGAAATTAAATTGCTTAAAAACGGTCAAAAACGGTAAAAGTGACACTT
>JAXIVJ010011113.1:0-44702 GCA_036785665.1 Chirona hameri
CCTGGATCGTCTGTGGATTCCGGGGCCAACGCTACACGCACTGATTGAGCTATCCTGCCCCCTGTGCATCCAACACAGCTTGCTCGGATGTGAAAGATTTACAAGTTCCAAGTTCTTCACTTTGTGATATAAAGCACTACACGGACGGAGCGCAAATATACATTAAGCAACACGCAATACAACTTACTTTCGTAGCTCACTGCAGTTAGGTACAGAATAGCATATACCCACACAAACGCTTTGAGATGAGCATTGAGCAACCTTTTCGCGGAAATAACTTTCATGTATTTTCATGTCATCCGTAAAACTCGTTTTCCCAGCGAGTATGACTGTTATTGATTTATTTAAGTTATAGTGCAAAATAGTTATTGTAACTAAAGAGATAAGCTCAATTACATTTTTTTTTTTGGGGGGGGGGGCTTAGATGTGGTAGTCAGAACCAAGGGCGTAAGCAGGATTTCTCCCAGGGGGGTGGGGAATGGGATCAGAGGGGCCCTCGTAGCCAAGGGGGGCCCCACATAATTTAAACAGACTTACTGTATGCTGCATGATATAAAACAACGACAAATAACTTTCGACAACTATTTTTTTTTGGGGGGGGGAGTCAAAAACTCGAAATTTGGCAAATCCGCGATAGCCATTTTCAATATGTCATTTCCTTTTTCGGCGTTTTTTTTGCTGTTGTGCAATTTGCTTCAAAACTCGATTTTCTACAATTTTTCAAACATTTATTTTTTTCCACCAATAATGGCATGACATGACGTGATTAAAACGTCATTATCTCCCAAAGTACTCAACCATTTTCATTGAAATGTTGTGCTAATACGTATAATTGATGCAGCATAAGGTACTGAAAGGTTGACGTCGATATCTATAATTGTTTTCAAGTTATTGAGAAAATCAGGGAGGGGAGGCAGATTCTGCCACCTCCAGCGGGGCGCGGGTTAATCAAAATAATGTCCTGAATCTTCTGCAATTAGGATTAAGGAAACAACACAGAACGTGCATGCCAATTGTGCACATGTACGATGAAGTTACAAAATCTCTACAAAATAACGAAATAACATCCTCCTTATATCTTGATTTACAGAAGGCTTTGGATACCGTTTGCTTATAAATTGTCTTGAAAAAATACACCGCATTGTGATACAAGGGGTTTCTACAACACGATAGGGCGGATAGAGTCATATCTTAACACGCAACCTGGAGGGCCTCTGATAATTATACGCCCTGGAGAGGGGGGGGGGGATTCCTCCCCCTTAATATCCCTAAAACCACGCAACATAGCGACAAGCGGAAAACAGCGTTAGATAGCTCGAGACAATCTCTATGGAAGATATTTCTGTCTTTTTTTAGGTCAGGTCAATATTGAGGTCATCAAAGGTCAGATTTTCCAGTTTTAGGACTTCGCTCAAGAAACCCCATAATATCTCGGGAACTATGATAACTAGGAACACACGAAAAAATAATCTAAAGCTCTTGAAATATGCAATCACCATTTATGCCCTCAAATTTGAGGTCAGGTCAATATTTTAGGCGCCATAGGTCATCAAATGTAAAAAAAAACTATTTTTGGCAAAACAGTTTTTCGCAAATAACTTTTTACCTAATGAAGATAAGGGTCAATTGTTACGTCATCGTGTTTGTCTCGTCACAGCACTTCTAATTCAAAATCGTAGAAGGATGAGAAACATGTTAACATGTTTTTTTTTCAGAATGCGAAGATTTACACTGGGGGGGGGGGGGCGCTCAGGAAAGTACGGGCCAACGTGTTTGTCCGGATGTGTGTCCAGACGAGATCTTTGGCCACCTCTGCAGGTCGACACTGCGGTTATTGGTTCGAAAGATAACCAGGGGGGCGACCCCCCCCCCCCCAGCCAATGGCGTTCGGCTGAGATCCCACCCAATGCCGGGTTAATACTCGTACATTGTCAAAGCTTTGTATTCCTCTCAACGTTACTAGCATACACTGGAAAACAATGAGAACTTTGACTGGTCTTCCTTCGAGAGCTTCACCGGTGCTCGACCGGCAGACCACCTCTACCACCACAGGACCTCTAAAGGACAACATAGGCTCTCTACATATCGGCAGAGGCCTCTAAAGGCCGGCAGATGGCCATCTACAGATCGGCAGGGCCCTATAAAGGCCGACAGAGGGCCCTCTACAGATCGGCAGGGTCCTCTAAAGGCCAGCAGAGGGCCCTCTTCAGATTGGCGGGGACACTGCAGATCGACAGGGCCCCTAAATGCTGGAAGAGGCCCTCTACAGGTCGGCAGGGCTCTCTAAATGCCGGCTGAGTCCCTCTGCAGATTGGCAGGACGACCTACAGATTGGCAGGGCCCTCTAAAGGCCGCCAGGGCCCTCTAGAGGCCGACAGGGTCCTTTTTTCAAATTTTCCCGTTTATTATACACGGTCCAATTGCCACGATTCACACACTACAACGCGGTTACTGTCAGCCAAGCCGCCCTCCGGCTCCAGCTCGCGCCCAAACAGCATTCAAAACATTATCCAGCGGCCACCGTACACCGCGCACGACAGTCTCCGCGCGTTGGACCAGGATACACCAGTACACAGTACCGGGTACATGTACACATCATATTATCCCAACAGACGGACACACACCAGCGGCACCCGGCACCAGCATGAAAGAGATCGTCGCAGGCGGGCTGGTTAGCCGCATATACCGTGCCACAAGCCACGCACGCAGAACCCGAACACGCGCCCGACCCAATCACGAATCGAATCGCGCTTGGGTTCGCATCACACACTTCGCATTCATAGGCGGCCCCGCCCGCGCCGCCTCGCGTTTACTCGCGGCCACCCCGCGAAGCGGCGCTCCCTCGCCACCGGCCGGGCGGCGAGTCGTCGGCCGGCTGGGTCGGCGCCCCGCACGCCCGGCCGGCCGACCGACCCCGCAGAGTATGCTGAGGGCCGGTCTCGGGTTGGCCGGGGTAGGGATGGCCGGGGCCTATCCTACCCTTCCCTCCTGTCAGACAGGTTTAAGTTGCACTGCCATTAGGGCTTGCTCATCACTCGTTGGCTCATCCCGCACCCCAGTGTGTTGCGCCAGCAGCAAGTGTTATAGCTTTGTAATCTGTGTTACATTGACAGCGGCTGTCTTATTCAAATATGTTTTTCCCATTTCTGTCCATGACTTTCTCCCATTTCTTCCAAAATTGGTCAAACGTATTTCCACTTTTTGCGTTTATTTTTTCAACGAGATGCTGATTAGCTATCGTTTGGATCGCACCTTCTATACTCGGCCTGTTGGTACGCTCTTCTTGGAGTTTACAGGAGACAATATATTGTTTGCACAATACAATTATTAGGTTAACTACTGCGGGGCTTGAAACGAATCCAAATATTACTGTGTTAACTGACACCAAACTATCTGGAAGATGAAAACCGTTCATTAACCGGCGTAACACATTATCCTAAATTCCTCAGACAACGATACAATAATACAAGAAATGCTGCACATTATCCATCTCAAAGCATATCCTGCATAACCTACTTCCTACTACATTCCGAGTGCAGAGGAATTTGCGCGTTGGGATATATCTGTGAAGGATGCGGTATTGCAGGGATTGGAGTTTGGTTGACGAAGAACATTTGTATGGGATTTCATATATATGTTCCCAACACTGAAAGTTGATTCCTTCTTCTTCCCACTTACGTTGCGCTGTTGGTGTCCATCTGACCGATACAATTGTGTAAACGTGGTGGCTTCGAAGAGACCTCAAACAAATGCTTTCGTTAGTATGTATATTGATGTGGCCGCATCTCTTATCCTCGGGACTTAACCGACAGGGCCCTCTAGAGGCCGACAGGGCCCTCTAAAGGCCGTCAGGGCCATCTAAAGGCCGGCAGAGAGCCCTCTATAGATTGACTGGGGCACTCTGCAGATCGACAGGGACCCTAAAGGCTGGAAGACGGCGCTCTACAGGTCGACAGGGCCCTCTACATACTGGAAGAGTCCTCTAAAGGCCGGCAGAGAGCCCTCTACAGATCGGCAGGGCCCTCTAAATGCCGGCAAAGGCCCTCTGCAGATTGGCAGGGCGATCTACAGATCGGCAGGGCCCTCTAAAGGCGGGCAGAGGGCCCTCTCCAGATCGGCAGGGACCTTCTACAGATCGACAGGGCCCTATAAAGGCCGACAGAGGGCCATCTTCAACCGAAAGGGGCCCTCTAAATGCCGGCAGGGACCATCTGCAGATCGGCAGGGCTCTTTAAAAGCTGGTAGAGGGCCCTCTCCACACTGGCTGGGGCCCTTTTGTACGTATTTACATATACATGTCTTTAACAGACAAGTAAGTGCCGTTATTCATTCGTGTTACGATTTTATTAGGTTAGTGGGCGTTCTTTTATGCGACGTAAGGCGTCTTGCGGGCACCTGACACTATCCAAAACACTAGTGCCCTCGGCCCCAGGGGGCCCTCGCTCGATCACCAGAGGGGCCCGCCTGGCCTCTAGAGGGGGGGGGGGGGGGGGGGTATGGTACACTTCGCCCCCCCCCCCCCCCTTGCCTATGCCCTTGATCAGAACTACCACATCTAAGCCAGCTGTGACCAGAACGTTGGCAAGTTAAGTCCCCCAATAATCGGGTCCAGCAAGGTAGAAAACTCACGGCATTAACTTCTCCGTTAATCAAGGGAGAACTGTTGTACCTGCTACTTCCCTCATGTTGTCAGGTTACACCTGCAAGTGGAATACCAATTCAACCAGTGGTTCTCAAATAGGAGGTAGTTCCCCATTTGGGGTAATGGAGTAGAGCCCTTCATGGAATGGGAATTCCCATGGAACCCATGGAACGGGATGAAAATGGATGGGAATGGGGCCTTTTTTGGAAATGTAACGGGTTGGAACGGGTTTGGGACAGATCATATCATTTTTTAGCACTATAAAAAGTCAAATATGCTGAAACGGGTGGGAATGGGAGCCCCATCAATTATGAATTCGGATTTGGATTTGGATTGGAACGGGTTTGGGTCTGGCTGAATGGGCTGGAACGGGATGGGGGCTGGAAATGTGTCCCATGAAGGTCTCTGTAATGGAGCCTTGGAGCAGGTGTAATGGTAGTTGAGTAGCAATGTGATAAATGATAACTGATTAGCTTGATGATTGTGCAAACCAACCATTCAGTTATCCCAGCTTCTGTTTCATTATATATCGCCACTGGTGGCACTACATTACCGAGAAAAGAACGGAAGCCAACACACACTGACGGATCCGGGGGAAGTGGTCATGCCCCCCCCCCCTAAAAAAAACACCTGAAATCGGCGCAAAATTGACATATTTCCTGATATAGAAGAAAATATAAACAACTTTTACTAAGCCTAAGGAAAGTTTGTTTTAAATCAGCTATCAATGCATAAGCAAGCGAAATCCGACGAGTTTTCAGAATTGTGTGAGACTTTTGGGGATTTGGCTCCTCGAACCACCCGTGCCCCCCCCCCCCCCTCCCCCAACCACCATTCTGGATCCGCCAATGCCAACAAATGCAGGATTGCCGGTGTTACGCTACGGTTTACACGCTGGCAGAAATGGTATAACACTTATTTTGCGGAAGGCACGATACACATTCAATGCAGTTTGGGGTAACGGCCCATTCTGGTCGCCAAAATGGGTTAACCGTATCCTTGATGCTGAGCAGCCCTGAATTAAGCGATGCGACCTGCGAAAACATTTCATCAGCAAAATGATACCCGACCAATAATGAATTCAATCAGACAATAATCTCCTGACTTAACTGCAATGACATGACCGACAGCCTTATACATGGCGTGCACCTGAGAGGATACAAAATATAAAGGTCAAACTGTCGCTTAGTTACATATAATATTATGTGATGAAGGAGGTGTTCACATCAACATTGGCGAATGATGCCTCAAAATGCCACTTCGTATCCAAATGACACCCATCATTACAGCTTCAAAAGCATTCGGCAAACCAACAGACACTTCACTGCCTTCTCGGATCATAGGATTATGGAAACGATGGTAAACCAACAGACACGTCACTGCCTTCTCGGATCATAGGATTATGGAAACGATGTTAAACCAACAGACACGTCACTGCCTTCTCGGATCATAGGATTATGGAAACGATGGTAAACCAACAGACACGTCACTGCCTTCTCGGATCATAGGATTATGGAAACGATGGCAAACCAACAGACACGTCACTGCCTTCTCGGATCATAGGATTATGGAAACGATGGCAAATCAACAGACACTTCACTGCCTTCTCGGATCATAGGATTATGGAAACGATGGCAAACCAACAGACACGTCACTGCCTTCCCGGATCATAGGATTATGGAAACGATGGTAAACCAACAGACACGTCACTGCCTTCTCGGATCATAGGATTATGGAAACGATGGCAAACCAACAGACACTTCACTGCCTTCTCGGATCATCGGATTATGGAAACGATGGCAAACCAACAGACACTTCACTGCCTTCTCGGATCATAGGATTATGGAAACGATATTGTTCTTATTCTACAATGCATAAAGCGCGAAAGGCCACATTGATGTTTTTTTTTTATATTCTGCCAAGGCATACCTGCCTACATGCATTTGTAAAACAAATCAGGATATAGGTATAACATGCACAATACAATTTTGAGCTTTGTGGTCAAGCCTCAGTGAATGTGCTGCGATGTTTTGTTTTGTATTAACCCTCGCCCTACGGGAACTTTTTTCACCTTCGCCCTACGGGGGTCCTAAAAAGACCCCCTGTTAACTTCCAAACCAAGCAACATAGAGCAACGCGATAAGAACCAACATGTTGCTTGTTATGTTTGAAATCTAACGGTATGCAATTTATAGGTTTCGGGTCAACGAGTGACTTACAGGTCAAGTGAATGACCTCGATCGACCACGTACAGAACAGCGGTTTTGCTGTCAGAAAACCTCAAAATGAGAAATTGATAAATATAAATAAAAAGGTATGCTCCTAGACCAGTTTTGTCTCATAAATACAGAAAAGGTAATTATTTATTCGGATCTGGTCAAAAAAGTCAAAAAAAGTTATTAAAAAAATGACGTCATGAATTTCTTACACTTAGGGAGCCATCACTCAGTCAAAAATAGATATTTCTTTGAAATTTGGTTTGAGTATTGTTCCTACTCAGTTCTCTGATATATGTTCCGTTTTTTAACATCTTTGACAATTTTGATTTTGTGGTGATTTTTCCAAAAACAAAGTTTTTGTTCATTTTGGGAGTCAAAACCCCAAAATTTCGAAAATACGAGATTGCCATTTTAAAGAAAATTAAATTTGGTATATTTGCTTCAAAACTCTGTTTTCTACAATTTTTCAAACATTTATCGTTTTTGCACCAACATGACGTCATCAAACATCATTATTTCCCAAATTTCTCAACCAATTTCAATGAAATTTTTACCGCATACGTATAATTGTTGTATACTTAACTACTGAAAATTTCAGGAAGATCGACCGCAATTCTCAAAAGTTATGCAAGAAAAACCTCAGGGGGGGGGCGTTTTAGGACCCCCGTAGGGCGAGGGTTAATGCAGGTTTAGTGGTATTAATACACAACAAAATCGAATCAATTTACACTTAAGTTGTAGGTATACTGTGTTGTAGTTTACAGAGGTACAAAATTATAATGCCTCTGTAGAATCTCGTCAAAAATAGGTATAAGCACCAAACTCCAAATAATGGTGACTGCTATAGTCTTTGAGTTGATCCTATTTTCAAAATGTATAGTTAATTCCGTCAAGTTCAAAATTATGACTCTGCGAACGACTCAAAGTCTTATTCTAATTAATTTCCTGGAATGACAAGAATTACAACACCAAAATTGTACCAACTGACTTAGTGAGCAATAATCCTTAATTTTCTGAAACAAAACAGAAAACATGATGCTCAGGAACAACTATTGTTTGTCAAATAAAATGTTGCACTGACAAATGCCACCACACAGGGATGGCCGCCCTGAACGTTCAGAATACCTATACATGCCCGCTTATCTTCGAAACAGATTTCACAACAACAGCCAGTCGCGCCGTTTGCTTCGGCATCAGACTATACAGTGGACATTTCTTAAATATTACAAACACGACCAATTTTCCTCACTACCCTGCAAAACAACATCAGTGTCATCATCTGCCACCAGCGGGTCGGTGATTAACAGTGGTGATGTCATGGATGCTCCCGGGATGAGAAATATGCGGTTCGTGCCCGCCTAGTGTGCGGGCGCTGAGCTCCAGCCGTAATCTGCAGCTTCACAGAGCTAGTGCAATCCTATCGCTCCCCCGAGCGCCGCAATACCCTACCGCAATACCCTACATCTGCTGACAGAAGAGCACCTATCGAGCACCTCAATCCTATCGCTCCCCCGATCGCCGCAATACCCTACCGCAATACCCTACCCCCGCAATACCCTACACCTGCTGACAGAAGAGCACCTATCGAGCACCTCAATCCTATCGCTCCCCCGAGCGCCGCAATACCCTACCGCAATACCCTACCCCCGCAATACCCTTCACCTGCTGACAGAAGAGCACCGTGTGTGGCAACGGCACGACCTTCGGACGCGTTCTGCAGTCGCCCCGCCAAAACTGCACAGAATCACACCCAAGTGGATCAAGGCAATCAAGGTGGTAAATTATCTCTCGTGAATCTCAATTCACAAGAAATATCAGATTAACAACGAAGAAAAGAAGCGAATAAGTACAAATTGTCAAAAAAGAAGCTGGTTCGCAACGCCAGTGCGTTGCCATAACTAGGCTTGACCAGTTAGTGGAATTTTGGGCTGGCCCGTCTCGGTTGGCCAGGTCCATCGATCTGTAAACCGTTTGCCGCTGTTATGACAAAGGTCTGGCGACAATGTGGACAATGTGGACTAACGACAATGTGGACAATGTGGACTAACGACAATGTGGACTAACGACACTGTGGCTACAGATGCAGTCGTTTTTGAAGAACCGATTCCTAGCACAAATTTATTTGCTTGCACTTTCTTTAAATCGGTATGATTGAATTACGATAATTTACGTCCCTGATTGATTGTTTCCACGAAGTATTAGCTCCATAAAGCAGCTTATGCAATGTCTCGAGACTCAGTATTACCGTGGTGATAGACAACGTATTTTGTTGTGAACATACGTATGTTTGAGTCATTAATTTCCCCCAATCCGATAATTTTAATCCGATCTTTGGAGAGAATAATACATTGCAGGTGGATCTTGTACCAGATAACAGCGCTAGACAAATGCGAGTTGTTTTTTAGCGTCGTGACGAGCGGATGAACACAATTATGTATATCTACCGGGTAGAAAGGGGAAAAATGCACCACTTTTAAACTTGAATAAGTCCAAAAAGTATGCATCATATACATTGTTGCAAAACATCATTTTGAAGAACAATTCATGCAAATTTGTATTCAACATGGTTTACACTTGTAAGTCATATACACCCTTCCTCGCGCACGTGCTCAGAAAATGCTAATTTTCTTGCGAGGCACAGATCGGCTCGTCTTTTTCCACCTCACAGATGAGTCGGAGTACGTTTCTTTGCTGTTATTTCGAGTATCTCTTCGTATGACTTGTTTCGGTTCTTCCAGTTTATGTAGGTCATCTTGATATACCTTTGACTTGAGGCATTTCCCTCCCAAAAAATCAAGGAGGCCAAGTCGAGAGAGTCGGCGGGCCAAGCGTGCCTCGTCTTCCGACTGATGACGTCACGAAATGAGGTTTATGAAACGAGGGTGACGAAGTCGACTGAGGTGTCGATTGCCGTTGACGTTGGTGATGATCAGGGCAGCTGGTGGCTCCAGCAAGATGGGGAAGTCCCTCACGTGCAACCGCACGATTGCATGGCTGCAACATTACACTCTGATGACCATGTGATCAGTCGGAAGACGAGGCATGCTTGACCCGCCCACTCTCTCAGTCTGAACCCCCACATTGATTTTTGCGGGGATACCTCAAGTCAAAAGTATGTCAGGATGATCCCCAGAAATTGGGAGAACCAAAACAAACCATCATACGAGATATTCGAAACATTGGCTAAGAAATGTGCTTCAACTCATCTGTGGTATTGAAAAAAACGAGCCGATCTGTGCCTCGCAAGAGAAGGAGCACTTCTTGAGCACGTGCTGCAATACCTACAGCGTGCAAATGCATACCATGTTAGATACAAATTTCCACGAATTGTTCTTCAAAATGGTGTATTACAACAATGTATCTGATGCATATTTTTGGATTTATTGAAGTTAAAAAAGTGGTACATATTTTTCCTTCCACCCTGTATACCTACTCGAAAATGTCCATCCTCGAGGGTCGTGACATTTTGGCCGTTTAACCTTTCTTTGCCTGGAGATCAGTCACCGGTGGTCGTTTCAGGCATGGGATGAATGACATAACTCCATTTAACAAACTGCAACTCCTGAACAGCCCACCACATGATTGCTCCGGTGACGTGGTTCGAAGTTCAGCCCCGTGCACATTTCGTCACGACATGTGACCGCGCGCATTAAGTGGTCCGTGATAATGAGAACCGCCGCTGACCACTTGAAAGAGCCGGCGTTCCGTCTCCTCACGATTTGACCCAGCCTCAAACCGCCACCTCCGCGCGCACTGATGGCAGAGGGGCCGAGGTAGCCGTGACCTGGCGCTGTGGTCTCGTGCCCTCTCCTCTCCGTCGCTCTGTCGGCCACTTCCCTCCGTGCAGTACGCACAAACGAACAGTGTTCGAATGGAGCTGAAGGGAACTGGAAACCTACACCATGTGCCATGCATGGTAAATAATGTATGTAATGTAATGTATGTAAAAGTAAATGGCAAGGCTATTTCGACACACGAAATGACTTTTTCATGAACGGATAGACAGGTGAGGACTCTGCGTGTTTTCGCAATCGTTCCGCCGGAGCAGTGATCTGGAGCTCCGGAGTTCCGCCGGAGCAGTGATCGGTCACGCCGGAGCAGTGGTCAGTCACGCCGCTCGTGCTGCCCTCTCCTCACTCCGCCCCTCCCCCCTCCACCCGTGACTGGTGCCTCTCATTTCATCTGCACGTTCCATCTCCACGCACTGGCGGGTGGCGCTGAAACCAGACAGTATCGGCGCGACCCGATCTGACTCGACTCGACTCGACCCACCCTGACCTGACCTCGACAGAACCTGACCCAACCTGATCTGACCTCGACAGAAATATCCACCCAGACTCGTACTGAAGTCGACCTGACCTGACGTACTGAACCTGACCTGACCTCGACATAAATATCCACCCAGACTCGTACTGAAGTCGACCTGACCTGACGTACTGAACCTGACCTGACCTGACCTGGACAGAAATATCCGCCCAGACTCGTACTGAAGTCGACCTGACCTGACGTACTGAACCTGACCTGACCTCGACAGAAATATCCACCCAGACTCGTACTGAAGTCGACCTGACCTGACGTACTGAACCTGACCTGACCTCGACAGAAATATCCACCCAGACTCGTACTGAAGTCGACCTGACCTGACGTACTGAACCTGACCTGACCTCGACATAAATATCCACCCAGACTCGTACTGAAGTCGACCTGACCTGACGTACTGAACCTGACCTGACCTCGACAGAAATATCCACCCAGACTCGTACTGAAGTCGACCTGACCTGACGTACTGAACCTGACCTGACCTCGACAGAAATATCCACCCAGACTCGTACTGAAGTCGACCTGACCTGACGTACTGAACCTGACCTGACCTCGACAGAAATATCCACCCAGACTCGTACTGAAGTCGACCTGACCTGACGTACTGAACCTGACCTGACCTCGACATAAATATCCACCCAGACTCGTACTGAAGTCGACCTGACCTGACGTACTGAACCTGACCTGACCTCGACAGAAATATCCACCCAGACTCGTACTGAAGTCGACCTGACCTGACGTACTGAACCTGACCTGACCTCGACAGAAATATCCACCCACACTCGAACTGAAGTCGACCTGACCTGACGTACTGAACCTGACCTGACCTGACCTCGACAGAAATATCCACCCAGACTCGTACTGAAGTCGACCTGACCTGACGTACTGAACCTGACCTGACCTCGACAGAAATATCCGCCCAGACTCGTACTGAAGTCGACCTGACCTGACGTACTGAACCTGACCTGACCTCGACAGAAATATCCACCCAGACTCGAACTGAAGTCGACCTGACCTGACGTACTGAACCTGACCTGACCTCGACAGAAATATCCACCCAGACTCGTACTGAAGTCGACCTGACCTGACGTACTGAACCTGACCTGACCTCGACAGAAATATCCACCCAGACTCGTACTAAAGTCGACCTGACCTGACGTACTGAACCTGACCTGACCTCGACTTAAATATCCACCCAGACTCGTACTGAAGTCGACCTGACCTGACGTACTGAACCTGACCTGACCTCGACAGAAATATCCACCCAGACTCGAACTGAAGTCGACCTGACCTGACGTACTGAACCTGACCTGACCTGACCTCGACAGAAATATCCACCCAGACTCGTACTGAAGTCGACCTGACCTGACGTACTGAACCTGACCTGACCTCGACATAAATATCCACCCACATTCGAACTGAAGTCGACCTGACCTGACGTACTGAACCTGACCTGACCTCGACAGAAATATCCACCCAGACTCGTACTGAAGTCGACCTGACCTGACGTACTGAACCTGACCTGACCTCGACAGAAATATCCACCCAGACTCGTACTGAAGTCGACCTGACCTGACGTACTGAACCTGACCTGACCTCGACAGAAATATCCACCCAGACTCGTACTGAAGTCGACCTGACCTGACGTACTGAACCTGACCTGACCTCGACAGAAATATCCACCCACACTCGAACTGAAGTCGACCTGACCTGACGTACTGAACCTGACCTGACCTCGACAGAAATATCCACCCAGACTCGTACTGAAGTCGACCTGACCTGACGTACTGAACCTGACCTGACCTCGACAGAAATATCCACCCAGACTCGTACTGAAGTCGACCTGACCTGACGTACTGAACCTGACCTGACCTCGACAGAAATATCCACCCAGACTCGTACTGAAGTCGACCTGACCTGACGTACTGAACCTGATCTGACCTCGACAGAAATATCCACCCACACTCGAACTGAAGTCGACCTGACCTGACGTACTGAACCTGACCTGACCTGACATCGACAGAAATATCCACCCAGACTCGTACTGAAGTCGACCTGACCTGACGTACTGAACCTGACCTGACCTCGACAGAAATATCCACCCAGACTCGTACTGAAGTCGACCTGACCTGACGTACTGAACCTGACCTGACCTCGACAGAAATATCCACCCAGACTCGTACTGAAGTCGACCTGACCTGACGTACTGAACCTGACCTGACCTCGACAGAAATATCCACCCAGACTCGTACTGAAGTCGACCTGACCTGACGTACTGAACCTGACCTGACCTCGACAGAAATATCCACCCACACTCGAACTGAAGTCGACCTGACCTGACGTACTGAACCTGACCTGACCTCGACAGAAATATCCACCCAGACTCGTACTGAAGTCGACCTGACCTGACGTACTGAACCTGACCTGACCTCGACATAAATATCCACCCAGACTCGTACTGAAGTCGACCTGACCTGACGTACTGAACCTGACCTGACCTCGACAGAAATATCCACCCAGACTCGTACTGAAGTCGACCTGACCTGACGTACTGAACCTGACCTGACCTCGACAGAAATATCCACCCAGACTCGTACTGAAGTCGACCTGACCTGACACTGAACCTGATCTGACCTCGACAGAAATATCCACCCAGACTCGTACTGAAGTCGACCTGACCTGACGTACTGCACCTGACCTGACCTCGACAGAAATATCCACCCAGACTCGTACTGAAGTCGACCTGACCTGACGTACTGAACCTGATCTGACCTCGACAGAAATATCCACCCACACTCGAACTGAAGTCGACCTGACCTGACGTACTGAACCTGACCTGACCTGACCTCGACAGAAATATCCACCCAGACTCGTACTGAAGTCGACCTGACCTGACGTACTGAACCTGACCTGACCTCGACATAAATATCCACCCAGACTCGTACTGAAGTCGACCTGACCTGACGTACTGAACCTGACCTGACCTCGACAGAAATATCCACCCAGACTCGTACTGAGGTCGACCTGACCTGACGTACTGAACCTGACCTGACCTCGACAGAAATATCCACCCAGACTCGTACCGAAGTCGACCTGACCTGACGTACTGAACCTGACCTGACCTCGACAGAAATATCCACCCACACTCGAACTGAAGTCGACCTGACCTGACGTACTGAACCTGACCTTACCTCGACATAAATATCCACCCAGACTCGTACTGAAGTCGACCTGACCTGACGTACTGAACCTGACCTGACCTGACCTCGACAGAAATATCCACCCAGACTCGTACTGAAGTCGACCTGACCTGACGTACTGAACCTGACCTGACCTCGACATAAATATCCACCCAGACTCGTACTGAAGTCGACCTGACCTGACGTACTGAACCTGACCTGACCTCGACAGAAATATCCACCCAGACTCGTACTGAAGTCGACCTGACCTGACGTACTGAACCTGACCTGACCTCGACAGAAATATCCACCCACACTCGTACTGAAGTCGACCTGACCTGACGTACTGAACCTGACCTGACCTCGACATAAATATCCACCCAGACTCGTACTGAAGTCGACCTGACCTGACGTACTGAACCTGACCTGACCTGACCTCGACATAAATATCCACCCAGACTCGTACTGAAGTCGACCTGACCTGACGTACTGAACCTGACCTGACCTCGACAGAAATATCCACCCACACTCGAACTGAAGTCGACCTGACCTGACGTACTGAACCTGACCTGACCTCGACAGAAATATCCACCCAGACTCGTACTGAAGTCGACCTGACCTGACGTACTGAACCTGATCTGACCTCGACAGAAATATCCACCCACACTCGAACTGAAGTCGACCTGACCTGACGTACTGAACCTGACCTGACCTGACCTCGACATAAATATCCACCCAGACTCGTACTGAAGTCGACCTGACCTGACGTACTGAACCTGACCTGACCTGACCTCGACAGAAATATCCACCCAGACTCGTACTGAAGTCGACCTGACCTGACGTACTGAACCTAACCTGACCTCGACAGAAATATCCATCCAGACTCGTACTGAAGTCGACCTGACCTGACGTACTGAACCTGACCTGACCTCGACAGAAATATCCACCCAGACTCGTACTGAAGTCGACCTGACCTGACGTACTGAACCTGACCTGACCTCGACAGAAATATCCACCCAGACTCGTACTGAAGTCGACCTGACCTGACGTACTGAACCTGACCTGACCTCGACAGAAATATCCACCCAGACTCGTACTGAAGTCGACCTGACCTGACGTACTGAACCTGACCTGACCTCGACAGAAATATCCACCCAGACTCGTACTGAAGTCGACCTGACCTGACGTACTGAACCTGACCTGACCTCGACAGAAATATCCACCCACACTCGTACTGAAGTCGACCTGACCTGACGTACTGAACCTGACCTGACCTCGACAGAAATATCCACCCAGACTCGTACTGAAGTCGACCTGACCTGACGTACTGAACCTGACCTGACCTCGACATAAATATCCACCCAGACTCGTACTGAAGTCGACCTGACCTGACGTACTGAACCTGACCTGACCTCGACAGAAATATCCACCCAGACTCGTACTGAAGTCGACCTGACCTGACGTACTGAACCTGACCTGACCTCGACAGAAATATCCACCCAGACTCGTACTGAAGTCGACCTGACCTGACGTACTGAACCTGACCTGACCTCGACAGAAATATCCACCCAGACTCGTACTGAAGTCGACCTGACCTGACGTACTGAACCTGACCTGACCTCGACAGAAATATCCACCCAGACTCGTACTGAAGTCGACCTGACCTGACGTACTGAACCTGACCTGACCTCGACAGAAATATCCACCCAGACTCGTACTGAAGTCGACCTGACCTGACGTACTGAACCTGACCTGACCTCGACAGAAATATCCACCCAGACTCGTACTGAAGTCGACCTGACCTGACGTACTGAACCTGACCTGACCTCGACAGAAATATCCACCCAGACTCGTACTGAAGTCGACCTGACCTGACGTACTGAACCTGACCTGACCTCGACAGAAATATCCACCCAGACTCGTACTGAAGTCGACCTGACCTGACGTACTGAACCTGACCTGACCTCGACAGAAATATCCACCCAGACTCGTACTGAAGTCGACCGCAGTACAGTGCACTCGTCACACCCCGGTGGGTCGGGAGGCTGCCCTGCCTCGGAGGCGATCACGCGCTGCGCACCCGACACGGTTCGCTCGTCCTCTCGAGCCGTACACCCAAGCACACAAACATGGAGCCGCCGCAGCACTTACCGGCGACAGCGAGCGTCCTCGCCAGTCCGGCCATCCTGAGACGTCACCGGCTGGAACACAGGGCGGGGTGCAGCGTTAGTTAGGGCGGGGTGCAGCGTTAGTTGGGGCGGGGTGCAGCGTTAGTTAGGGCGGGGTGCAGCGTTAGTTAGGGCGGGGTGCAGCGTTAGTTGGGGCGGGGTGCAGCGTTAGTTAGGGCGGGGTGCAGCGTTAGTTAGGGCGGGGTGCAGCGTTAGTTAGGGTGGGGTGCAGCGTTAGTTAGGGCGGGGTGCAGCGTTAGTTAGGGCGGGGTGCAGCGTTAGTTAGGGCGGGGTGCAGCGTTAGTTAGGGCGGGGGGCAGCGTTAGTTGGGGCGGGGTGCAGCGTTAGTTAGGGCGGGGTGCAGCGTTAGTTGGGGCGGGGTGCAGCGTTAGTTGGGGCGGGGTGCAGCGTTAGTTAGGGCGGGGTGCAGCGTTAGTTGGGGCGGGGTGCAGCGTTAGTTAGGGCGGGGTGCAGCGTTAGTTGGGGCGGGGTGCAGCGTTAGTTGGGGCGGGGTGCAGCGTTAGTTGGGGCGGGGTGCAGCGTTAGTTAGGGCGGGGTGCAGCGTTAGTTAGGGCGGGGTGCAGCGTTAGTTAGGGCGGGGTGCAGCGTTAGTTAGGGCGGGGTGCAGCGTTAGTTGGGGCGGGGTGCAGCGTTAGTTGGGGCGGGGTGCAGCGTTAGTTAGGGCGGGGTGCAGCGTTAGTTAGGGCGGGGTGCAGCGTTAGTTGGGGCGGGGTGCAGCGTTAGTTGGTCACACAGTGGTGTCTTTCAGCTCAGACGTGAATACAACTGGAAGTGTTTCAAGGGTACCTTGTGGGATTCGTTTCGGGATTTATCATTTTTTTTTTTAAAGTTAAGAGTATTGATTAGCAAAACTGGTGTATTCGTTGTGAATACATAAGGCAGTGTATTAAAGGTGAATATAAAATACAGCTAAAGACTCCATAAAGAGGCGAATAGAGGCTTGCTAATATTGGCCCGTCAACCAGTGAATCATTAGTCCATTAATCCGCGACCCGCTGGGGGGGGGGGGGGTGCTAAAAGTAGCACCCCTCCGTTTTTCTTCAATAACTAAAAAACTCGTACATATATCGACACTCGATTTTCAGTACGTTCTCCTCCTCCTACAAAAGCAAAATACATCTCCTCCAAACGCTTTTGAGAGAACAACGTTTTAGTGACGTCATGTCATGCTACTTTTGGCCCAAAGCAAAACAATGTCGTATTTTGACCTTTCATTACCTGAAATTGACCTGCCCTCTTCGATTTCACCCCCCAAATGTCCTTCACTACTGAAGAACAGATGTATTACATTATACCTGTTATACCGGCATAATAGGTGTCTGCACTTCTGTGTGTGTGTGACTTCTATACCGCCTGCTGTAAACAGCTCGATTTCGACATATTTCGACCTTTCTGTGACGTCACAGGTCAATGAATCGGGATCCAATGGCGTGGTTTGAGATGGGACGGATCAGGGTTTTTTTTAATGGCGTTTGGTTTGTTCATATCTGACTGATAGATCTTCAGACAGCAAAGGGAGTGCTACTTTTAGCACCCCCCCCCCCCCCCCGTCGGTGGCGTATAGCGAAATACCTCAGGCGGTGGCGAGTTAAAGGGAAATATTGACCTTTTCCCACAAACTTACTTGGTAACGAATTTCGGTCCCCACCAATATCCGGTATTGTTTTTTTGACGAAATGGTATGCAAAATATGTCTTGCACTCTTTCTATTATGATTATGTGCCCTAATATCCTCAACAATCAACAAACATTGAATATAAAGGTATCCAAATTAGCAATTAACTTATGCACCCAACGACGGCCTAGTTGGTGGTTGCGACCCTCAATTTTGTAAAACAATTGTCATAATGGTTCATTTGTTTTCAACCTTAGGAGTTTTGTTATATGTTTTGTCTCTGGCTGTATATAATACAATGCTTTAGCTTATCAATAAAAAGAAACACTTTTCCAAACAATCAACAAACAAACGAAAAAGTGACAATGAAATCGAAAGTTCATTTATGCATCCAACGGCAACCTAGGTATTTAGTGTCGTCAATTTGTTTCAGGGACATTGTCAGTGTTTTCAAATGAAAGAAAAGCGCCAGATATGCCACGCCAGAGATAGAAAAGGATCATACCGTTCGTCACCACATATAGGTGCATATATTTAAATTTCTCAAATTTTAATTATCGAAATAGGAAAAGTCGTTATTTCACTTTTCAATTGAGACGCGATCATTTTGATACCATACATGTGTCATAGGATAATGCAGCACAAATAAATCAAAAGGTCAATATTTCCCATGAAATCATTGACATTTCTTTTCCGGAGATAGCTTGGCCCGTTAACCCATTGACCCGATAACCCATAGTTATTTTTGTCCGTTAGCCCATTTATATTTTTTTTCTCGAAAGGCAGCTCGGAAGCGTATTACTGTCGATCCCCTGAAAGAAGCGCCCTGTTGAAATGTTCATGTGCATAGTGTATATTAACTGACTGGGATAACTGGACCTTTAAATTCGTCCCGGATAGACAGACAGACAGACAGACAGACAGACAGACAGACAGACAGACAGACAGACAGACAGACAGACAGACAGACAGACAGACAGACAGACAGACAGACAGACAGACAGACAGACAGACAGACAGACAGACAGACAGACAGACAGACAGACAGACAGACAGACAGACAGACAGACAGACAGACAGACAGACAGACAGACAGACAGACAGACAGACAGACAGACAGACAGACAGACAGACAGACAGACAGACAGACAGACAGACAGACAGACAGACAGCCGCTTATCAAATAGTAATATATATATATATATATATATATATATATATATATATATATATATATATATATATATATATATATATATATATAGATATATAGATACTGGTGAGTGCTAAATTACAGTGTCTTCACCACTGCTGTTCGGTCGACTGTTGCATCTCAAAGTCTGTGTGCCCTTTCTCATTTCTGCCTGTAATCACCAGTGGAACAATGGAGACATCTTCCGACTGACTGGTGGACTAGTTCCGATGGACTGGCTGGTTCAACCATCACGTGCGCAGTCTCGCACGCTACTGTGCACTCTGCTCGCAGTCTCGCACGCTACTGTGCACTCTACTCACAGTCTTGCACGCTACTGTGCACTCTACTCGCAGTCTCGGACGCTACTGTGCACAGCGTGTGCACTTTTATGTGATGCATCTGCACACGCTTTCCAAAGAAGAGTAGATGCAGCACGCGCGCGTGCGCCTGTCATTCTGCACCGTTCTGCGACCTTGCGTATCGCACCACATCGTATGGCATCGCATTGCAGCACGGCGCGGCGAGAAACGGAGATGGGCAGCGCAGACAGGGGCTGTCACAGCTCGACAGAGGCATTGCATTGCAGCACGGCGCGGCCAGAGACGGAGATGGGCAGCGCAGACAGGGGCTGGCACAGCTCGGCAGAGGCTGGCATTGCAGCACGGCGCGGCGAGAGACGGAGATGGGCAGCGCAGACAGGGGCTGGCACAGCTCGACAGAGGCTGGCATTGCAGCACGGCGCGGCGAGAGACGGAGATAGGCAGCGCAGACAGGGGCTGTCACAGCTCGACAGAGGCTGGCACAGCTCGACAGAGGCTGGCATTGCAGCACGGCGCGGCGAGAGACGGAGATGGGCAGCGCAGACAGGGGCTGGCACAGCTCGACAGAGGCTGGCATTGCAGCACGGCGCGGCCAGAGACGGAGATGGGCAGCGCAGACAGGGGCTGGCACAGCTCGGCAGAGGCTGCATTGCAGCACGGCGCGGCGAGAGACGGAGATAGGCAGCGCAG
Organism: Chirona hameri; assembly: GCA_036785665.1. Classification (NCBI taxonomy): domain Eukaryota; kingdom Metazoa; phylum Arthropoda; class Thecostraca; order Balanomorpha; family Balanidae; genus Chirona; species Chirona hameri. The sequence continues at coordinate 20,370 of JAXIVJ010011113.1, forward strand.
ACAGGGGCTGTCACAGCTCGACAGAGGCTGGCATTGCAGCACGGCGCGGCGAGAGACGGAGATAGGCAGCGCAGACAGGGGCTGGCACAGCTCGACAGAGGCTGGCACAGCTCGACAGAGGCTGGCATTGCAGCACGGCGCGGCGAGAGACGGAGATAGGCAGCGCAGACAGGGGCTGTCACAGCTCGACAGAGGCTGGCATTGCAGCACGGCGCGGCGAGAGACGGAGATAGGCAGCGCAGACAGGGGCTGTCACAGCTCGGCAGAGGCTGCATTGCAGCACGGCGCGGCGAGAGACGGAGATAGGCAGCGCAGACAGGGGCTGTCACAGCTCGACAGAGGCTGGCACAGCTCGACAGAGGCTGGCATTGCAACACGGCGCGGCCAGAGACGGAGATGGGCAGCGCAGACAGGGGCTGGCACAGCTCGACAGAGGCTGCATTGCAGCACGGCGCGGCCAGAGACGGAGATAGGCAGCGCAGACAGGGGCTGGCACAGCTCGACAGAGGCTGGCACAGCTCGACAGAGGCTGGCATTGCAGCACGGCGCGGCGAGAGACGGAGATGGGCAGCGCAGACAGGGGCTGTCACAGCTCGGCAGAGGCTGGCATTGCAGCACGGCGCGGCGAGAGACGGAGATAGGCAGCGCAGACAGGGGCTGGCACAGCTCGGCAGAGGCTGACATTGCAGCACGGCGCGGCCAGAGACGGAGATGGGCAGCGCAGACAGGGGCTGTCACAGCTCGACAGAGGCTAGCACAGCTCGACAGAGACTGGCATTGCAGCACGGCGCGGCGAGAGACGGAGATAGGCAGCGCAGACAGGGGCTGGCACAGCTCGACAGAGGCTGGCACAGCTCGACAGAGGCTGCATTGCAGCACGGCGCGGCCAGAGACGGAGATAGGCAGCGCAGACAGGGGCTGGCACAGCTCGACAGAGGCTCGCATTGCAGCACGGCGCGGCCAGAGACGGAGATAGGCAGCGCAGACAGGGGCTGTCACAGCTCGACAGAGGCTGCATTGCAGCACGGCGCGGCCAGAGACAGAGATAGGCAGCAGACAGGGGCTGGCACAGCTCGACAGAGGCTGGCATTGCAGCACGGTGCGGCGAGAGACGGAGATAGGCAGCGCAGACAGGGGCTGGCACAGCTCGGCAGAGGCTCGCATTGGAGCACGGCGCGGCCAGAGACGGAGATAGGCAGCGCAGACAGGGGCTGGCACAGCTCGACAGAGGCTGGCATTGCAGCACGGCGCGGCCAGAGACGGAGATAGGCAGCGCAGACAGGGGCTGGCACAGCTCGACAGAGGCTCGCATTGCAGCACGGCGCGGCCAGAGACGAAGATAGGCAGCGCAGACAGGGGCTGGCACAGCTCGACAGAGGCTGGCACAGCTCGACAGAGGCTGGCATTGCAGCACGGCGCGGCCAGAGACGGAGATAGGCAGCGCAGACAGGGGCTGGCACAGCTCGACAGAGGCTGGCACAGCTCGACAGAGGCTGGCATTGCAGCACGGCGCGGCGAGAGACGGAGATAGGCAGCGCAGACAGGGGCTGGCACAGCTCGACAGAGGCTGGCACAGCTCGACAGAGGCTGGCATTGCAGCACGGCGCGGCGAGAAACGGAGATAGGCAGCGCAGACAGGGGCTGGCACAGCTCGACAGAGGCTGGCATTGCAGCACGGCGCGGCGAGAGACGGAGATAGGCAGCGCAGACAGGGGCTGGCACAGCTCGACAGGGGCTGGCACAGCTCGACAGAGGCTGGCATTGCAGCACGGCGCGGCGAGAAACGGAGATAGGCAGCGCAGACAGAGGCTGGCACAGCTCGACAGAGGCTGGCACAGCTCGACAGAGGCTGCATTGCAGCACGGCGCGGCGAGAGACGGAGATAGGCAGCGCAGACAGGGGTTGGCACAGCTCGGCAGAGGCTGGCATTGCAGCACGGCGCGGCCAGAGACGGAGATAGGCAGCGCAGACAGGGGCTGTCACAGCTCGGCAGAGGCTGCATTGCAGCACGGCGCGGCCAGAGACGGAGATAGGCAGCGCAGACAGGGGCTGGCACAGCTCGACAGAGGCTGGCATTGCAGCACGGCGCGGCGAGAGACGGAGATGGGCAGCGCAGACAGGGGCTGGCACAGCTCGACAGAGGCTGCATTGCAGCACGGCGCGGCGAGAGACGGAGATGGGCAGCGCAGACAGGGGCTGGCACAGCTCGGCAGAGGCTGGCACAGCTCGACAGAGGCTGACATTGCAGCACGGCGCGGCGAGAGACGGAGATAGGCAGCGCAGACAGGGGCTGGCACAGCTCGACAGGGGCTGGCACAGCTCGACAGAGGCTGGCATTGCAGCACGGCGCGGCGATAGACGGAGATAGGCAGCGTAGACAGGGGCTGGCACAGCTCGGCAGAGGCTGGCACAGCTCGACAGAGGCTGACATTGCAGCACGGCGCGGCGAGAGACGGAGATAGGCAGCGCAGACAGGGGCTGGCACAGCTCGACTGGGGCTGGCACAGCTCGACAGAGGCTGCATTGCAGCACGGCGCGGCGAGAGACGGAGATAGGCAGCGCAGACAGGGGCTGTCACAGCTCGACAGAGGCTGGCATTGCAGCACGGCGCGGCGAGAGACGGAGATAGGCAGCGCAGACAGGGGCTGTCACAGCTCGACAGAGGCTGGCATTGCAACACGGCGCGGCCAGAGACGGAGATAGGCAGCGCAGACAGGGGCTGGCACAGCTCGACAGAGGCTGCATTGCAGCACGGCGCGGCCAGAGACGGAGATAGGCAGCGCAGACAGGGGCTGTCACAGCTCGACAGAAGCTGGCACAGCTCGACAGAGGCTGCATTGCAGCACGGCGCGGCCAGAGACGGAGATAGGCAGCGCAGACAGGGGCTGTCACAGCTCGACAGAGGCTGGCATTGCAGCACGGCGCGGCCAGAGACGGAGATAGGCAGCGCAGACAGGGGCTGGCACAGCTCGACTCGTGTTGGCCGGGTGTCTAGTATGTTCCTTTGTTCCAACAGATGTGATTCTTCAAATAGTAGCATAGATGCATTTCGTTGTGCCGTTTAGCTGGGCTATTTTGAAACTTATTCGTAAAAAAGTACACTGAAGATTATCCTTCACTGGGTATTACTCCTAAGCTGCGTTATATTGTTCTCCCTTGGCACGGCGTCACATACTCACGGTACGGGATTTAAGTAGCTTATCTGCCTTGTTATCCCTGCTTATCTGCCTACATCGTCCGCGCCCGTTAATGATCTACTCCATCTTAGTGGTCTTCGTTTGAAGAGAATGTTAACAACTGTTCGACAGATCGCAAGAGTTAATTAATGTGGTGGTGACACTTGCACCTGTTCCAAATCTTTAGACTAAGAAATTCAAGTCAAATATCTTGACGTCAAATATATTGACGTCAAATATCTTGACGTCAAATATCTAGACGTCAAATATCTAGACGTCAAATCTCTAGACGTCAAATCTCTAGACGTCAAATCTCTAGAGTCAAATCTTTAGACGCCAAATCTCTAGACGTCAAATCTCTAGACGTAGAGTCAAATCCAAAGGAAAATATAATTGTATCCACAACTATCAATCACAACATATCACTGAGTAAACTGATACAAAGAATGTCTCGCACATATGTGTGCAATGCGCACACATACGGGACATACGTACAATTATTTATTTTGATTTCGCTTTGTAGTATAATTTGTTTGGTGTTCATTGCTTACATAAACGGTAAAATTTATACTGTAAATGCCAAATGTACATTTTGCATTTGACATTGTCATTGTGGGTGGTGGTGTAAATGTCATACTTTTTAAAAATGTTCGCAATATTTCAATCAGTGATGGACGTAAATCCCAGTCATAGATAGTATCAACTCGCACAAAAAAAAAGTCTTAGACCACAGTCCACAAGCACCGTGCATTTTGAGAAGCTATATAGCCTTGGGTTATACAATAACATTGATAAGGCAATACCGATTCCAGGACATTCGAGTAATGTACAGACCACCCCAAAGCAATATTTGGAAAACTTTATGATGACAGATATTCTCTAATGCTGGTCATATATTAATTCATAAATTAATCAGCTTGAAGGACAAAACAGATAGAACGGCCATTGAATTTCGCAACGCGGATGTATACTTGTATTTTATTTTCACACATCTCAGCTCCCCTCCATATACGTCGATTACTTTGGTTGTTAACGAGACCGTTCTGAAAGTTAGCTGGAGACCAGCGCCAACCGTATTGCAGTTCCCCACACGATGCAATGAAATGACATCAGGGCGGTTAGTGTCTCGGCTGCGCGGTAAAGAAGAGGGGCTAGGCCGACTGTGAAGACATGGTGCTCACCTCGCGCCAGCGGCTTATAGCGAGACTCATAGCATCACACTAAAGCGAGCCATTCTTCACTTTTAGTATCCACTGCTTTATACGCAATCGTTTACCAGCCACAGGTGAAAGTACTTGTTTAACCTTGCCTGTCACACCGGTAAAGTGGGGAAACAGACAGCTTTATCAACAGCACAACAGTTCTGTGAAGAAGTCATCGTAACACTGCCGCTGCTCACTCACCGCGCCTGTCAGAGTCTATCACCAACTGGAAATGGTGAAATATATCATATGCATACAGCAGACTGGCATTACTCTGAGCGCGTTTACCACGCAGTTCGACCCGCATTGGCAGCACCATGCCTGGGTGTGAACGACAAGCAAAACACTGTACAAAAGTGTTTGCCGTCTCCGTGGCCGAGGGGATATGATGATGGACTCGCAACCCATTGGCACCGGGTTCGAGCCGCGGGAAGCGCTCTGTTGTGACCTGACCAACATATGAGGTCGATCGGTAATCGTCCGGGAGAGGTCAAACCTGCCACATGACGGCCGTGACGCAGCAGTGTGCGGTACGTCAAAACATCCCCGCGATCCTGTTTGACATTGTACCGGGTGCAAAATTACCTGCTGAGCTGGAATTGGTGGGTGTTTACTGCTTGGTCCAGGGAACTGGCAGCAAGGTATGCATAGCATTGTACGTCGGAGTCCGGATCCAAAACATCCGTGCAATTAATTCGTCTAAATTAATTACAAATATTATAGCCCAGTCACCGATGGCGAAATGTAGAACATATGTGTATTGGTCTGGTAGAGAAACTGGTAAAAATCGTAGAAATAAGAAAGTGGATTCTACAATACGGCGAGAGTATAATTTGCTCGACCCGGAATACTATCTCGCAAGTTAACCAGCACGGGGCTGTGTTCTGTACCACTATTTGTACATTTTCGATGTATTTACCAGAAACATAAAACTGAACAATACTATCCGAATGCATGCATTGACCTGTGTGACGCGCATGCTAACGAGGCGGCCAATGAATTTATGATATTTGGGGTGCTACGGGTCAGTGACCTTTACATCTTACTGTTGACCATCAGCGAGATGAACATTTTTCTTCGAATGTTACTATAAGATTTGTCCGATAACATCCTATTTACGTTCAAATATCCATATAGAGTGCTAACCATGTAAGTTGTCAAGTCTACAGAAAATGTGAAACATGGAAAAACTATACTATTGGCGTTATACAGCAGCTACGGTCATATTGACATCAGCATACGCCGATTTAAAACCTGGCTGATAGAATTAAGAAGTGGCCAACGTTGTTTTTACGAACACAGGATTAAATAAATGTGTTGCCAAGCGACCCTTTAATCAGCGATGCCATTGACATTATTTTCAATAAAGTACACTTAACTTTAAACGTAAATATTTCACACATCACTGGTAGGCCATTAACCCGCGAGTTACTGGGGGGGCTATTTTTTGCCCCCCCCCCCCTCCCGTTATTTTGTAATAACTCTTAAACAAACACAGCTATCGTCATCAAACTTGCAGTACCTTCTCTCACATCAATTCTACACATGTTGACAAAAGGAAAAATATGAGGTTAAGATAGGTCAACCGGGAATGACGTCAGAGTGACGTCATGTTCTTCGGTTTTGGTTGCAAAATAATGGTTTGCAGAAAACGCTGTCAAAGGTACGATGTTTAAGCTAAACCCAATTGTCTTAAACCTAATTACTGACAATGGACCGGGCTATCAAACGACTATCTCGGATTTTTGAGGTTTTTTTTAATTCAAAATTTTGAGAAATCCAAATACATTTGTTTTTGTTTTTACAAAATTTTCAAGAAAAAATCAAAATTATCAAAAAACCGGAATATATGTGATCGAGACGTGTGCGGTGAATATGTGTACCAAATTTGAAGTCGATATCTTCAAAAATGACTGAGTTATAACCTTTAAATGACAAAAATCGACCACCTCTCACAGCATTACTATGCATAAAAAAACGCATTTCCATTTTTGCTTTTTACTTATATTTATATGGAACAAACAATGTTCTAAGGTCATTTTATGCGTTCTAGACGATAAACAAACCCATAAACATGTGTTACAACGCCTAATGACCGTAATTTGCAGTTTGACCTCGTGACCTCGGATGACCTTGACCTGACCCAAGGTCATAAACAGCTTAGAAAGGTACTTAGAAGTGCCAGACACACGAAACATACCGATTTATCGACAGCTTATGCGTTTAATATCGCAATTTTGCGCGACAATCCCATCCATCGAGACTTTTTGACACGGTCAAACATTTTGTACTTGACCTGACCTGTGACGTCATCGGTGACCCCGAGGTCAACAATATTATGTTTCCCTCGATAAATTTCCCAGGGCTATCGAATGCCGTTTGAATTTTTACATTCGGTCCAGTAGTTCCGGAGATCAGAGGGGGCAAAAAATAGCCCCCCCAGTAAGTCGCGTTATGAAATATACCCCAGTAACTCGCGGGTTAAAGGGCCAATCTGAACTAAGCATTATTTTGAGCTGAGATACCCAAAAGGAAACAAAGCAATCCTACTTCGCCCGCAACTCGTGATACCCTGTAAGAAAATGAGGTAGGTATGTTGGACAAAATTGTCTATACGTCCTCAATGGACTTTCAGCGACGAATACAACTCAATCAATACCGAACCTCACAAATCTCTTGTGGTCTCATTGTTCGAGCGCCTTTAAAGTTTAGTCCTAATGATCGTCAGTATCTTTACTTCACAAATAACGGGGTCGATATCGGAGAGAAATGTCGATTCGATACGCAACACTTCCTGGGAGACGAGCGGCATTGTTCGCTACGTAGGAGCACACTATATACCACTCCTTGGTAATACCGGAACCGCCCTTCACTAATGTGCAGTGAAAGCCTCGGTAACTGTCGGTTGACTGGGTAACTCGGTCCATGTGCTACACGAGTCATCGCTCCGGCGAGAGAGTCATTGGCCGGCTGCTCCCGTTACCGCGAACAGCCGTATCACGGGTAGGAGGAGCGCACTGCAGCTATACCGTGACATCGGCCGACTGCTCCCGTTGCCGCGACTACAGCTGTACTGCACGGTCACCGTACGGCGGCGGTCGCTGGGTTCACGGGACAGACAGACCACCTCAGACCTCAGTCAGACCTCAGTCTGGGGCAGACAGACCTCAGTCAGACCTCAGTCTGGGGCAGACAGACCGCAGTCACTGGCCGCAAGGTCTGGAGTTGCGTCGCCCAATCGCTGCTCAGTAGGCCAGTTCATTTTACACGAATGTTACATTTTCTTGGTGACATTTTTTCTCGTTATTTCGACTACGCTGGGTCCAATGGTATCAACAATTTTGAAATAAAAAAATATTTAGCAGTCGCGAAAAATCGCCGAAAATTCCATATTTTGCTATAAATGCCCTAAAATCGCCCATCTGGTCTCCGCGATTTTACAAAACCAATTCAGAATTTACCTTGTGGCATACTGGTTTCTTGTTATTTAGACTATGGTGATTCCAGTGATATATATTTTTTAATCGGAAGATATATAGGGGTCACACAAAACGTTAAACATTTCAGTTTTTTCTTTAAATATCCCAAAATCGCCCATTTCGTAACCGCGGTTTCACGACACGAATATAATATTTTCGACATTTCACACTTCTTCCTAGTTAATAGGATTGTGCTTATTCCAAATATAGCAGTACATTTTTAATTTTACAAAAATATTTAGGGGTGGAAAAATCGCCAAATATTTGACACTTTTCTATAACCATCTCAATATCACTTATTTTGTCCCGGCAATATTACCTACATGCCTGCACTGTTTTGGTTCTCCCGGAAATGTAAATTATATATATTTAAACAGATACAACATCATCTTCATGTATTTCCCTTGTATTTAATCAGTTGCACAGCTATTTTCTTTCTCTTGTATAGGTATGTTTAGTTCTTTGGGACTCCATCACTATTAGAGATGCAAGATTCTGGTCCCAGCGTCCAAACGCTGGGACCAGAACTGGTCACGGCCGTGACTGAAGCTTGACTGGCCAGGCCAGCGCCATAGGGTTAGCATTACAGTGCCGTGACTAAAGCTGTGACCAAATATTGAGGATTTTCTGCACCTCTAATCACTATGCACGACGCCGACGCCGCCCTTACTGACACAAGTGGCTTTCTAAAGAGTTTGTCGCATCAATACAAAGGAAATTGTAACTTATGAGTAAATCATCAGTCGTCGTGGCATTGCATGTTTCAACACATATCCTCTTGCCAAAAAGTTTCCTCCCAAAATGACTTCAAATTGAAGTGATGCACACGTCACACATACGCTTACAGGCCCGCATTAGGGTTGACTTCTTGACCGTGGGGACCTGCTTGCGATGGTCCACCTCATAAGTAGTATATGGAGTAATCATGGGTGTAGCTTCTCCAGAAAGTTTTTTCTTGGGGGGGGGGGGGGGCTGAGCTGTGAAAAATTGCTTAAAGTGCCCTAAAACAAAATCACAAAAATGCAGATTTCTCCCCGGATTTAACTCACTTCCTCGTCCAAGTTGGGGGTGGGGCTGGACAATGGACAATGGACAATAGACATCCCTGCAGGGCGAAGCTGCGAGGAGGAACCAAGCCATGACGGCGTCACCACTCCCGGGTCGCGACTCGAGGTCCACCACATGCCCTGTGGCCAGACGACCAGACCCGGGTTGACGTGGGTGTGACAGAGGACGGAGGACCGGTTACGGGGAGGATAAAAAGGGACTTCTGTAAAAAGATACGTATATCACCTACTTTCTACATTACGTACTGTAGTACTACCTTCTCCTGAGCTTTAGGCAGTAAAATAACTAGAGAATGACGGTATGTGATATACGTACCTTCATTTTCAAAATCCTTCACTGCCTGGAGCTCTTCTATTTTCAGGCAGCTTAACAGCGAATCTCAAGGAAAGCTGCGCATTGTATCGCAGTATATCTGTTCTATACACTCCAGCATGGCTTTCTTCTCCTGTCACCGAGACTTCTCGGTACACTTCATGAGTTAAGCCAGTACTCCAGTACTCCCATGGGGTGTAGGATCCTACTATTCAGTTGAGCCCCCCCCCCCCCCCCAACTTGGATGAGGACGTGGGTCAAATCCTCGGAGAAATCTGCATTTTTGTGAATTTTGATGGTACTTTAAGCGATTTTTCCCAGTTCAACCTCCCCCAACTTTTCTGGAGAAGCTACGCCCCTGAGTACTACATACACTACCTATGAGGTGGCGGACAAAGAGGTGGCCATAACAGCACTAGCCGAGCTGAACAAGTATCTTTGGTAGCTGCGAAATTATACACTGGTGCCTGGCTCTTTACAGCGATATTCTTAGTGAAGGTGGGTTAGTACCATCGCAAGCAGGTGCCCACGGTCAAGAAGTCAACCCTAATGGGCCTGTAAGCGTATGTGTGACGTGTACATCACTTCAATTCGAAGTCATTTTGGGAGGAAACTTTTTGTCAAGAGGCTATGTGTTAAACATGCAATGCCACGACGACTGATGTCTTACTCATAAGTTACAATTTCCTTTGTCTTGATGCGACAAACTCTTTAGAAAGCCACTTGTGTCGGTAAGGGTTATGCGTCGTGCATAGTGATGGAGTCCAAAAGAACTAAACATACATATACAAGAGAAGATAGCTATGCAACTTATTAAAATAAAGGGCAATACGTGAAGATTATGTCGTATCCGTTTAAATATATCTAATTTACATTTCTGGAAGAACCAAAGCAGTGCAGGCATGTAATATTTCCCGGACAAAATAAGTGATATTGGGATGGTTATAGAAAAGTGACAAATATTTGGCGATTTTTCAACCCCTAATTTTGTATTATTAAAAATGTATTGCTATATTTGGAATAAGCACAATCCTATTAACTAGGAAGAAGTGTGCCATGTCGAAAATATTATATTCGTGTCGTGAAACTGCGGTTACGAAATGAACGATTTTGGTGTAATTAAAGAGAAGGCTCAAATGTTTAACGTTTTTTTGCGACCCCTAAATATCTTCCCATTACAAAAAAAAAATATATGTCACTGCAATCACCATAGTCTAAATAACAGGAAAACAGTATGCCACAAGGACAATTTTGAATTGGTTTCGTAAAATCGCGGAGACAAGATGGGCGATGTTAGGGCATTTATAGCAAACATGGAATTTTCGGCGATTTTTTGCGACCCCTAAATATTTTTATTTATTTAAAAATTGTTGATACCATTGGACTCAGCGTAGTCGAAATAACGTGAAAAAGTGTGCCACCAAGAAAATTTAACATTCGTGTAAAAATGAGCCGCCCTGCTGCTGAGGGCAATAACGCTACGCCAAGGGAGGCTCAGCCACTTAGAATGCAGTACGTATGGCAGCATTTACATATCTATAGATGGAATTATATGAACGGCTGGAGTGCACGGTGACCGGAAAGCCAGCTTGACATGGATCATGCATTGCTCAACATGCAGGTTCTGGTCGACAAAGCAAATAGGCATTTAATGTCTGCGCGCCCATTGAACAAGCACACCATGTTAAGGTGTCAGGCTAACAAAACACGAATACGGTACAATCCCAGGCCACCGGCAGGTGTAGTTTTTCATGCATGCTTAACTGGATTAAGCCTGTCAAATATTATTTTTTACTGAAAGAAGGACCCCGCTACAATGCAAATCAAATGTGGTGTTGATGTTGATATTCGAGACCTATTTTATAGCATCTTTGTTTGGGGTCTGTTAAGATAAATCATATTGAGGTCTGATAAGATATAGGATATCTACTCGATAGCATGCTCTAAAATTCATCGATACTTTCTATATCACGCTGAGTGATCGAGTAAATCATGTTGATTTGCTATCAAACAAACATGTCCATGATAATTCAACAGTACTTTCAGTTTAATTGCGGAATTAATTTCTGAAAGAATAAATAAGTACTGGCCCAAGTGCCAGCTAAAACTGCCAGCTAAACAGCTGCTTATAGTTTCGCTGTTACCTGGCATTCGATTATTATGAACGACTGGGTTGCCAAGGGCCCGTTAATGGAAGCCAAGCACAGGTAATTTCTGCTCACTCTAATTAGGTCGCGACCTGACAGGTAATTGGATCAGTTATGCCAGTAACCAGTCACGTTTTAACCCGCGCCGTGCAGGAGGGGGGGGGGGGGGCGTTTAGACGCCCCCCCCCCCTAAGGTTTTTCGAAGATAACGAAAAAACGGCGCCGCTGCGCGCCGCCGTTTTTTGGCACAGCTGTTGACTGTTGAGGCATCAATTGCCCACATATTGTAAAAATGTTGACTGCGGGTCATCTCAGTTCAGGTCACCATACCAGGTCACGTGACCCCACCTCCAAAAAGTGTGCTGTCGTCTCACAGCCACAGTTTTTGGCCGATCGATTTCGTACTTACAGGATTTCATAAGGGCAATGGTACCTACAATTCCTTTATCTCGGATTTTCGATATCGGTGACCTAAGCTCGTGTCAATTTCGTGACCTCCCCATTATAAGTAAATGGGGAAATATTAAAATGCTTCCTATTCTGAGGATACGCATGATATCAGCCCAATTACTTCTGGATCATGTTATCATAGGCTATTCTTGAAGACTCAGGTGCAATTTTGGTTCAGTGACCCCTACAGGGTCAGCTGAGGTCAGGCACGTAGCCAGGGTTTCGTCCAGGGGGTGCTTCGAAACGGCCCCTTCCCGAGTGTTGAAAAGGCCCCTTCCCAAGCGTTGAAAGGGTCAAACAAAACGTCAAAACTAAAACAAAACAAAACAAAATCATCCGGCATGTTCAAGGGGCCTTCCAATCGGCCCAGGGACCCTTTTGGTCTAGCCAGGGGCCCATCTGACTTGCCCAGAAGCCCCTCCGATCTGCCCAGCGACTCTTCTGGTCGTACTGCGCTGACTGTTTTGCCGCCCTGTCGACATGTTCAAGGGGCCCTCCCACCTGCCCTGGGGCCCCTCCGTGATGGCTAGGGGCAAATTCGGCATGGTCAGGGGCCCTTCCTACCCGCCCAGAGGTCCTTTCGGTCTGGTCAGGGGTCCCTCCGATCTGCACAGGGGCCCTTTTAACTTTCCAGGAGCCCTCAGGTCTCTCCAGGGGCCCTCCAGCCTTCTAAGGGGCCCTTCCGACCTGGCAAGGGACTGAGCTGGCTGCTTTGTCGCCTTGCGACATGCTCCGAGGGCCCTCCTACCTGCCCTGGGGCCCCTCCGTGCTGACTAGGGGCCCATTGGGCATGTTCAGGGGCCCTTCTGACCCACCTAGGGGCCCTTTTGATCTGGTCAGGGGCCCCTCTGACCTGCACAGGGGCCCTTTTAACTTCCCAGGGGCCCTCTGGTCTGTACAGGGGCCCTCCAACATGCTTAGGGACCAATATGACCTGACAGGGGACTGCGCTGGCCACTTTGTCGCCCTACCGACATGCTCAGGGGCCTCTCGACCTGCCCAGGGGCCCTCTGTGCTGGCTAGGGGCCCATTCGACATGTTGAGGGGGCCCTCTGCCCGCTCAGGGACCCTTTCGGTCTGTCCAGGGGCCCGTCTGACATGCACAGGGGTCTTTTGAACGTCCAATGGGTCCTCTGGTCTTTCAGAGAGCGCCCTGGTGGTAGCCCTAAAGGGCCGCTGAAGTGCTCTAAACTCTCTAAAGACCACGCTTCGCGTGGTAAAGAGCCCATGATGACGCGCTTCGCGCGGTCTCGTCGGCCCTTTTCGGCGCGCGCAGCGCGCCGAAAAGGGCCTTCCTGGCCTACAGGGGGGGGGGGGGGGGGGGGGGGGGAGGGCGGCCACACCCGCCGCCCCCTCCCCTTCTTGGCTCGTGCCTGTCTGAGGTCATCCGAAGTCACCAACACGTTTTTTTGTTGTCAATAACTCTCGACAAAATCAGGATAGAGACGTTAAACTGGCACCAATGTGTTTGTCTTGTCGAGGTACGTCTCCCAATGTGCAACATGACCTAATTAGGTCACCACTTGACCTTGACCTGAGGTCATTTTTTTTAAAGTTAACCTAACCTGGTCATCATGAAGATGATTCGAAGCGCCTTGACAATACAAACACTAGAGCGTCACAATCATTGCCGTATCTGTATTAGGTAAACAGGTATTTGTGAAAACTGTTTTGCTAAAAATAGCCCTTTTGACATTTGATGAGCTCGGGAGCCTAAACTATTGACTTTAGCTCAAATCTGAGGACACTTTACGGAGTGCATTTTTCAATAGCTTTCAATTGTTGTTTTTTGTTTGTTTCTATATATCATAGTTCCTGTGATATCTAGGATTGTATGGAGCGAAGTCCTAAAACTGGAAAATTTGACCCTTGATGACCTCTGCTGACCTCAATATTGACATGAGGAAAAAAATGCCTGAAATAGTTTCAACATGTATTTTGACGAGATTTCGAACGGTTTTTCGGTTTTTACCTACATTTTATAGGAGCCGAGTTAGCAAGGGGGCATCGAAACGCCCCCCCCCCCCCCCGGCACGTCGAAGGTGTCGCCGAGCGCCGGCACGGCGCGGGTTAAGGTGATGAACCATCGCAATTACGTGTCTGTTAAGTTCAGAACATGCATGTCTAATATATATATATATTGAATTGCGTATAGCATATCTAAAGCAATGCCGGAGTAGGGCAAATATTTAAGAAATATCTATCCAACATAGCTGCATGATAATATCCAGCTACAGCAGCTGATTTATGAAGCGTATGCTGATAATATTTGAAAAATATACTCTCTACAGTTGAATGGCTTGTCTTTCACAATGTTACTCCATGGCTACTCGTACACCCAGCATTCCAGTCGCAGTTCCCATCACACCAGTCTCCAGCGAGCGACGCAGGCATCCGCCCATTAGCTCCGATCCGCAGTTCTCTCGTTAACCCAGACCCAGGTTGCGACAGGTTCGACTCGTGGTCGTGTCTGGCCAATAACTCAGATCATGCTCGGACTGTTGATGATCCCGCACTCTAATCTCGGCATGAAGACGTGACGTGACGTGACGCTCCACCGACCTTGTCGTGCCATCGACCTGCCCCACATCTCTTCAGCCGCGGCGGGGCGGCGGGGGGCGGCGGCGGGGGGGGGGGGGGGGCGGTGCACTAAATCACCTCAGCACGGCCGAGTGAGGCAACCCGCCGCCGCGATCACGGCTCGCTGCTGACGAATGACCTGCCAGGAGGCGGGAGACGAGCGGCCGCCCCTCACGAGCTGCAGGGCAGAGGTGACACGGGATTGAGGAGTACGGGGATCAGGCCGTGATTGCTCGTGATAGGTGATGGTACTGGATGATACGGTTGCTTCATGGCTTGTTGCTACATGAAACATTGCGAAGCTGCGCATGGCACGCTAGTGTATTAGTATGAGCTCCGGTGTGTTACATTTATCTGATCACACGACGTGATGCATCAGCACACGGTGACGTAGCTATTACCGCATAGGGAGTCCCATACATAAACTCGTATAGTGTGCCTTTGAAGTGTTCCGAAATAAACTGCCTCAAAACAAAAATATATAACTGAATTGAAATGTGCAAACATCTTTGTGAATGTGAAAACAAAGAAAAAGTTAAAGGAATTTACAAATTTGCAAGAAGTCTCTGAAGAGTGAAGACTTCATAGTTATAGACTTCATAGTTAGACACTTCATAGTTAGCTATGTGGTAAATACGCAAATGATGCGAATGATACAAATTTGTAATTTGCATATGATGAAATATGTTCGAAGATGGGATTCGACTTGGACGTGAATGCGATGGAAATGTGCTGGAAATTTAACGCAATTAGCATTCTAGTGTGCCAATCGCATCACTTGATTTCGACAGCTCCATCCCATGAAACAGACTTCAGCACAGCGGGCCGCAGAAACCTGTCAGGTCCGCTACTCCTCGCCGAGTCAATACAGAATGTTTGATTGTCCAACATTGGCGACATACCTGCCCCCAATCCTTACGCAAAAAGTATTCTGTCGATGTGTTTCTGAACACACGTGGCGCCAGAACGGACGTTTGCGACGTTCAACATCGGCATTATTCATCCGTAGACACCGGGCTGCCTTGAAAACAACCAGTGGAGGTTTGACAGGTTTTGTCGCGGTGTCGCTTCGCAGAAGCAGTGCGAGTTTAATGTCTCTGATCTGGTACTTGAGTCCCTCGTACTGCGGAAGAGGCTGTCACATGGACCAAAAGAATATGACATGGTGGCTTGTTACACAGAAGTTCACGCCCGCTGACCGGTTCCATATAATTGCCTTTGAATTAGCATCCAGCGCTGCACAGTGCACAGTATTTTATTAACAGAAAATACAATCAAAATGCAAATTCAGTAGCGGATTGGCGCAAAAGCAATGGCTTAAATTAAAGCGTTTTTCTTAGGGAGTATAACTAAAATAATAAACTGACGTAAGTCCACATAAACAACCTAACAGATGGCATACACAATAAATAAGAGAATAACTGAAGCAGGGGATCAGACAGCGCCAACCCCGCCAACGACCCTCCGAGCAACCGTTTGGTACACTTAATGTGTCCCAGGCACCGGGCAGCCGAGGTCAGGTCAACAAGCCGAATGGGTAATGTGTGAATGTTTGGGTGTGGAGATGAATCGACGGGTGTGTAAAATGAATGTTTGTAAGTGGTGGGCAATGGCTTGGCAATGGCAATGGCTTCCCTGGCTTTTTTAAAAAGATTTTGGCCGAAAAGGAGGGTGTCATTTTTTTAGCCGGTAGGTTATCGAAGTTGGGTATGATAGTTTGTATCTCGCTGAATAATTGTGATATATTAGTGTCATGTAGGGGGCACCATAGTTCGTAGTGGATGGTATCTTCGTGACGGTGCCCGCAGATTCATGATGGACTTGGTGTGCTGTGGTGTTGGATTCGGAAGAGGTGTGCATTCCGTGCCGTTATCCCGACACGGAGTCTTGTGTGGTGTGTGCTTCCCGTGTTTGTGCCGTATGAGTGTAACCCTGGTGGTTATGGTACCCAAATCGCTGCCAGACCTGACGAGCAAAACCAGAGCGGGATTTGGTGTTGCGCAAAGCTGCAGGAGTCTATGTTCGTGTCTGTAGGGATGAATAGACATTGGCATGGGTGATTAAGTGTGAGTGAATTTAGGCCTGTAAGTACAACAATGTGTGAAGGGACGTTTCACTGGAATTTAATGTTGATGTTGCTAGGTTTCATCAGTTCTGACGCAGTTACGGTGCAGACTTGTGTGTTATGACAGCGTTTCTTACATTGCATGTGAAATGAATAAACGTTAGTTCATAATAAATAAATATTAAAAATTGAAATCCGAACCCAGCAATGAACAGAAAAAAATCCGTTTTCAATTCTAACGATATATGATAACCAGTGTTAGGCCTTAAAGGGAATAGTTCACCTTTAACATGGGGGTTTGAACTGAGATAGCAGATTTGTAGAGCAGATCGAAAAACGGGTTGTGGTGAAAGAATTACCTCACTACGCTAAGTAATTTCGACACAGGACTAGTGGGTCCCTTTTAGAAGAAGTTTAATTCCCCGAAACTTGTTTTGGGTCTTCACAATGGTTGTTTACGTTACAAGCAGCCTGCGTATATATGCCTAAAAGCCGTCGTTATTGTGTGCAATAGTTTCTATATCCAAGCTACCATATGCATGACGTCATTTTCGTCATTAGGTTTTGGTATG
The DNA here is from genome assembly GCA_036785665.1 of Chirona hameri. NCBI lineage: Eukaryota > Metazoa > Arthropoda > Thecostraca > Balanomorpha > Balanidae > Chirona > Chirona hameri. The sequence continues at coordinate 37,421 of JAXIVJ010011113.1, forward strand.
GCCATGAAGGAAAAAAGAGATACATACCCAATTTTCGACGGATATCCAGCATATCCTCCGAACAAATGCCATATTCGTTTTTTTCAGCTCGAAATACCCCGTATAGTCAAATTTCAAGACAACTTTCAAGGTGACATATTCCCTTTAAACGAAATAGTTCACCTTCAACATGGGTTTTGAACTGAGATAGCAGTTTTGTAGCCCGTGTTAGTAAATCCCTATCTGCAAGTTTTCTTGACTGAAAAGACTCTCCAGCCGAATATATTTGATTTCTTGGCGAAGAAATACGGTGCTGAGGAAAGAATGCGGTGCTGTCGGTAGCCCGGGCAGAGGCTATACAATCAGCCAATCAGCTTGCAGCTGGTGCTAGCAAGCGAACCGCCGGCCGCCGGTTGGCACTTCTCTAATGTGAGTCTATCCTTACTTTCGAATCTGATTGGCTGAGCCATTTTTTTTCTCATTCGCGTGACGTCAGGACTCTGACTCAGTGAGTATGTATATAGTTTTGATAAAACTAATAATTTACGACCTTCTGTCCTGAATCGGCGCGATGTATGGCCATTTTTGATACTATAAAAAATATATTGTACTTCAAAATATAATCAAATCGTGTTTGGAAAAAAATGTTCCAAGGTGATCTATTTCCTCGCCCTACATGAGGGGCCTGACAGCCCCCCATGAGGTTTTTCTTGAATAACTTTTTAGACATGCGGCGTATCTTGCTTACATTTTTGGTAGCAGAGTTTACAACAATCATACGTAAGCCATAAAAATATAATTCAAATTGGTTAAGCAGTTTCGGAGATAATCATGTTTTGATGACGTCATGCTGGTGGAAAAACGATAAATATTATACAAATTGTAGAAAAAAGAATTTGAAAGAAAAATGCAAACGCAATTCACCAAAGATACAAAATGGCATTCTCTTTAAAATGGCAATCTCGGATTTTCAAAAGTTTGGGTTTTTCACCCCTACAATTAAAAAAAAACATTTTTTTTTTTAAATCCACACAAAATCAAAATTTTCGAAGATGTTAGAAAAACAGGAATAAATCTGTGAGAACTGAGTATGGACAATACCCATACACAATTTCAAAGCAATATCTTCATTTTTGACTGAGTGATGGCTCCCAACTGTAAGAAACTGATGTCGTCATTTTCTTTAATAACTTGTTTTACTTTTGTTGACAAGATACGAACAAATACTTACCTTTTCTGTATTTCTGAACCAAAACTGGTCTAGGAACATTCCTTTTTATTTACATTTATCAATTTCTAATTTTGAGGTTTTCTGAAGAGCAAAATCGCTGTTCTGGACGTGGCAAATCCGAGGTCATTCACTTGGCCTGGAAGCTCACCTGTTGACCTGCAACCTACAAATCGCATACTGTTAGATTCCTCTCATGACAGGCAACATGCTGGTTCTTACCGCATTGCTCTAAGTTGCTTGATTCGGAAATTAACAGGGGGCCTGTGAGGCCCCTCCGTAGGACGAAGGTGAAAAAAGCTCCCGTAGGGCGAGGGTTAAAGTACCGGAGCTAATCGCCTGAAAATATAGAACTGCAACGCAACCTATGAAAAATGTATCAGACCATATCTCCGAGGTCCCTGTCACTGCGAAGCTGAAACATTAACAGCTCGATTCAGTGTCCATGACTACCTAGAATACCAACTTTGGTTGAGATCACTCGCATATTAGTGTCACCCTATGGTTGACCGGTAGTGAACCTCCCATCTGTGATTTTGACCGCGGGTCAAGGTTACCAAATACCAGAAAGAGGTCATATTGCATGTCATTCAACGCGCCGTGATGAGCGCAACAAAATGGCATTCACCGCATTCCTCTATCGTTATTCATTCAAAAGTGGTTGGTGGATAACTTATTTTTAATGAAAAGCAACATGTAATATAATCAAATTTAACGTATTTGTAGACGAGAACCCACAAATTGTATGTATTTATTTGAAAGCAAATGTATTGCCTATACAAATTATATGGTGAAAACATGGAATTTCAAATAGCTAGTACCGAAAACCGAAAAAAGGTTTACAAAATCCAAAATATACTTTTTCAAAAAAGAAGAAAAGCTAACAAAACATTGTTATAGAATGGCTCTTATGCATTATAATGATATATAACAAGTGATATATAACTTCATAAATTCACGGCGATATGGGCTCACAAATATTGCCCTACATCATGACCTTGTAAAAATACCTGAGGCGATATCTCCGTAACCGCTGCTTAGATTGCGGTAAAACTTTCACAGCTCATTTCATCGCCCCAGATAACCCGTATACCAATTTTGGTAAAAATTTATGACAAGGGTGTCATTTTGCATTTATTTGGGTTGATGTGTCGTGGAACGCCCCGCCCCAGTCACCAAATACCCCGAACACTCCCATAACTTACGAAAAATGCACGTTTTACGTGTGATATAATTTACTTGTTTCATACTTTGATCGCCCTACATGTTCAAAGCGCTTATATTTGCCGTGGCGACTTTCAGCGTAATACGGTTGTCGATGTTGTTTATAATCGGATAATCGGATAAATGACCAAGCAAATTATGTCTCGCAATTTGTGCTATCGACTACGGTGCTGGCATCCGACTTGTGCTTGATTCCAGTGGAATCGAATCCGATTCCGAAATCGATTCCGCTTGGACTGGATCGGAATCGGATTCGATTCCGTTCGCATCTGGGTGGAATCAGAATCAGGTGGAATCAATCATGTTTAGATAATTGTGGAATTGTAATCGGAATAAATGTTTATTGCAAGCGATTCCGTTTTACTTTCGCTAAAATCGCGTGGGCCATGAATTAATGTTTTCCTTGGATAAATTAGTTTCTTTGAACATGCAGAACTAAAGCAAAGCACAATATACGTGAAGGTCCTAATGAAGGTCAATAGACCTGCCCTGTTGTTCACCTCTTATAACTACAGCTTTTTGTCCTATCTGATTCATATCTGGGTCTGATTCATATCAAGCTAGGATAACCTGTCACTTTGAGTTGCTGATATCCTATTTTACGGTGCCAACGCTAAGACCGATTTTAGGAGTAAAAATGTATTAAAGTGTTTTCAAAACTGTCTGTTTCAGCAGGTATCATGTTAACATTGTTTGTGAATACTGAAGTGAAGAAAACGAGTCCGTCCGATTAGTGTAGACACGGGGATTTGCTAAACAGAGGCCTATTTCACAAAGCAGTTAGTAATTACACATGTTTGCGATTACAAACGCAAGAAAATATTACAAACCTCACAAAAAGCTATTTCACAAACATTCGCCACCTCTGAATTACCGATTGTAAATAATATTGTAAACACAAATGTTAGTACAGCAGAAAGCTTGAAATCAAGAACGTTTGTATTAAAACTTGATGCTAATGACAAATAATTTGATTGTTAACAAATTAATTTAACAAATATTTACATTGTGGTTTATTTTTTTATTCAATATAAAATTAGTTATAGGGAGAATAATCTTTTAATTAACATTTCATCGGAATGCAAACTCTGATCGTAAAAATACATCTTGGTAAGCAGTTAAGAGTAAACAGAATTTGACCATTCACCAGGTGGCGGAGCATAACAGAACTACTCTTAAAAGAAAGATCGTTGAATTTCTCGACCATTTTTTCACCTAACCTAGCCGATTTCTTACTTCGTAAAGGGTGAAGGTTCACTGTACATTGCACAAGACATCGTTGACCGCTGCAATTCTATCGCCATGCGGTTTCTCCGCGCGGAGGCGCCCCTCACAGCGCAATCGGTAAGGTGCATGCACTGTGACTGGACTTCAAAGCTGGAGATCCCTGTTCGAATCTCTCGGAAAAATAAATTGTTTTGGGCAGCTATACCTATGCATAACTAAACCATTACCCTAACAACCTCGGCAACGTAACAACCTCACCAAGAAAATAACCTGAACAGTCAAACAATGTCAACTGTCAATGCAGTTTCTGAAATTCAGAACCCCTGACCCACTGGAATTACAAGTTTGTAATTGCAAACATTTCCTCACTTCCGTCAACCTTTGAGAAATAGAACGTGTGCAATTGCAAACATTTTTACAAACAATATCTTTGTAAAGTAGTTTGTAAATAGTAAATTGAGATTTACTGCCCTGGGGTTTTGTGAAATCCAAACTACAAACATGTGTAAAAATTATTTGTAATTACAAAGAAATTCTTTGTAATTACAAACTTTTTTGCTTTGTGAAATAGGCTACATATTGCAAAACACCGAGTTATGAGGGCTTCGGTTACTGATGTACCGTTCTCATAGCAGAGAGGGGAGGGGAGGCTAGGATAGAGATTAGGGTAAACAAGCTGAATCCGCCCTTCAGATCGCGAACAAAGGTTACTGATGTACCATTCTCATAGCAGAGAGGGGAGGGGAGGCTAGGATAGAGATTAGGGTAAACAAGCTGAATCCGCCCTTCAGATCGCGAACAAAGGTTACTGATGTACCATTCTCATAGCAGAGAGGGGAGGGGAGGCCAGGATAGAGATTAGGGTAAACAAGCTGAATCCGCCCTCCAGATCGCGAACAAAGGTTACTGATGTACCATTCTCATAGCAGAGAGGGGAGGGGAGGCTAGGATAGAGATTAGGGTAAACAAGCTGAATCCGCCCTTCAGATCGCGAACAAAGGTTACTGATGTACCATTCTCATAGCAGAGAGGGGAGGGGAGGCCAGGATAGAGATTAGGGTAAACAAGCTGAATCCGCCCTCCAGATCGCGAACAAAGGTTACTGATGTACCATTCTCATAGCAGAGAGGGGAGGGGAGGCTAGGATAGAGATTAGGGTGAACAAGCTGAATCCGCCCTCCAGATCGCGAACAAAGGTTACTGATGTACCATTCTCATAGCAGAGAGGGGAGGGGAGGCTAGGATAGAGATTAGGGTAAACAAGCTGAATCCGCCCTCCAGATCGCGAACAAAGGTTACTGATGTACCATTCTCATAGCAGAGAGGGGAGGGGAGGCTAGGATAGAGATTAGGGTAAACAAGCTGAATCCGCCCTTCAGATCGCGAACAAAGGTTACTGATGTACCATTCTCATAGCAGAGAGGGGAGGGGAGGCCAGGATAGAGATTAGGGTAAACAAGCTGAATCCGCCCTTCAGATCGAGAACAAAGGTTACTGATGTACCATTCTCATAGCAGAGAGGGGAGGGGAGGCTAGGATAGAGATTAGGGTAAACAAGCTGAATCCGCCCTCCAGATCGCGAACAAAGGTTACTGATGTACCATTCTCATAGCAGAGAGGGGAGGGGAGGCTAGGATAGAGATTAGGGTAAACAAGCTGAATCCGCCCTCCAGATCGCGAACAAAGGTTACTGATGTACCATTCTCATAGCAGAGAGGGGAGGGGAGGCTAGGATAGAGATTAGGGTAAACAAGCTGAATCCGCCCTCCAGATCGCGAACAAAGGTTACTGATGTACCATTCTCATAGCAGAGAGGGGAGGGGAGGCTAGGATAGAGATTAGGGTAAACAAGCTGAATCCGCCCTTCAGATCGAGAACAAAGGTTACTGATGTACCATTATCATAGCAGAGAGGGGAGGGGAGGCTAGGATAGAGATTAGGGTAAACAAGCTGAATCCGCCCTCCAGATCGCGAACAAAGGTTACTGATGTACCATTCTCATAGCAGAGAGGGGAGGGGAGGCTAGGATAGAGATTAGGGTAAACAAGCTGAATCCGCCCTCCAGATCGCGAACAAAGGTTACTGATGTACCATTCTCATAGCAGAGAGGGGAGGGGAGGCTAGGATAGAGATTAGGGTAAACAAGCTGAATCCGCCCTCCAGATCGCGAACAAAGGTTACTGATGTACCATTCTCATAGCAGAGAGGGGAGGGGAGGCTAGGATAGAGATTAGGGTAAACAAGCTGAATCCGCCCTCCAGATCGCGAACAAAGGTTACTGATGTACCATTCTCATAGCAGAGAGGGGAGGGGAGGCTAGGATAGAGATTAGGGTAAACAAGCTGAATCCGCCCTCCAGATCGCGAACAAAGGTTACTGATGTACCATTCTCATAGCAGAGAGGGGAGGGGAGGCTAGGATAGAGATTAGGGTAAACAAGCTGAATCCGCCCTCCAGATCGAGAACAAAGGTTACTGATGTACCATTCTCATAGCAGAGAGGGGAGGGGAGGCTAGGATAGAGATTAGGGTAAACAAGCTGAATCCGCCCTTCAGATCGCGAACAAAGGTTACTGATGTACCATTCTCATAGCAGAGAGGGGAGGGAAGGCTAGGATAGAGATTGGGGTAAACAAGCTGAATCCGCCCTCCAGATCGCGAAGAAAGGTTACTGATGTACCATTCTCATAGCAGAGAGGGGAGGGGAGGCCAGGATAGAGATTGGGGTAAACAAGCTGAATCCGCCCTCCAGATCGCGAACAAAGGTTACTGATGTACCATTCTCATAGCAGAGAGGGGAGGGGAGGCCAGGATAGAGATTGGGGTAAACAAGCTGAATCCGCCCTCCAGATCGCGAACAAAGGTTACTGATGTACCGTTCTCATAGCAGAGAGGGGAGGGGAGGCCAGGATAGATATTGGGGTAAACAAGCTGAATCCGCCCTCCAGATCGCGAACAAAGGTTACTGATGTACCATTCTCATAGCAGAGAGGGGAGGGGAGGCTAGGATAGAGATTGGGGTAAACAAGCTGAATCCGCCCTCCAGATCGCGAACAAAGGTTACTGATGTACCATTCTCATAGCAGAGAGGGGAGGGGAGGCTAGGATAGAGATTGGGGTAAACAAGCTGAATCCGCCCTCCAGATCGCGAACAAAGGTTACTGATGTACCATTCTCATAGCAGAGAGGGGAGGGGAGGCCAGGATAGAGATTGGGGTAAACAAGCTGAATCCGCCCTCCAGATCGCGAACAAAGGTTACTGATGTACCATTCTCATAGCAGAGAGGGGAGGGGAGGCTAGGATAGAGATTAGGGTAAACAAGCTGAATCCGCCCTTCAGATCGCGAACAAAGGTTACTGATGTACCATTCTCATAGCAGAGAGGGGAGGGGAGGCCAGGATAGAGATTAGGGTAAACAAGCTGAATCCGCCCTTCAGATCGAGAACAAAGGTTACTGATGTACCATTCTCATAGCAGAGAGGGGAGGGGAGGCTAGGATAGAGATTAGGGTAAACAAGCTGAATCCGCCCTCCAGATCGCGAACAAAGGTTACTGATGTACCATTCTCATAGCAGAGAGGGGAGGGGAGGCCAGGATAGAGATTAGGGTAAACAAGCTGAATCC
>JAXIVJ010011114.1:0-44696 GCA_036785665.1 Chirona hameri
GTACACGTACACGTACACGTACATGTACATGTACATGTACATGTACATGTACATGTACATGTACATGTACATGTACATGTACATGTACATGTACATGTACATGTACATGTACATGTACATGTACATGTACATGTACATGTACATGTACATGTACATGTACATGTACATGTACATGTACATGTACATGTACATATACATATACATATACATATACATATACATATACATATACATATACATATACATATACATATACATATACATATACATATACATATACATGTACATGTACATGTACATGTACATATATATATATATATATATATATATATATATATATATATATATATATATATATATATATATATATATATATATATATATATATATATATATATATATATATATATATATATATATATATATATATATATATATATATATATATATATATATATATATATATATATATATATATATATATATATATATATATATATGGTTTTTCTTCCTTTCTTCTTCTTCTGTAAGGCAGATATCATTGAACAGTATTGCAGTTCTGGCTTTCGATAGTTTTCTATTGAGTTTTTAAATCTTATTGAACGTTTGTTTTATTGTGTCAGGTAACAAACTTAGAGTTTCGGTTATATGCATTAAAGTTAAGTATTTTTTATCGACGGGTTTCGATTGTATTTAAAACATCATTATCAAGATGCACTATAACGTTCAAAATATGAGCCGTCTAGTAAAGCTATTTTCAAATTCGTTCATCCACTACCAGTGGAGGCACAGCTATACTATGTCCGAGTAAATTATATGGAGTAGGCCCAGACACTAGAGGGGAGGCAGTGATTTAACATATCCTAATGAAGTATCCACGCAGTCCACATCGGTAGAGATTCCACAGAGCTACTGACTGATATGGTAGGTAGTAAATATCCATTCGATTCGCCATATGTCAGCAGGCCGCGTCGAGACGCTTAGGTGCTCCGAAGTACAGAAGACTTCGCTCGTCTACGACGCCTCAATTCAAATTTCTTCAGTCGTTTTTGCATTGCGCGATGATAGCATGAATGGTTTTACATGTTTACGAGCCGCGAACGGCGGGCGGCGAGTGGAGACGGTGCCAGACGGAGACGGAGACGCTCGCTGTTCGCTGCAGATGCCGCTCGCAAAAACGTCGCTCCTCGGTTGGCTGCACGACCGTTGACAGCGGGGCCCGGCTAATGCCGAACGCGCAGACAAACACGCCGTGAATTAAAAGCGCCGGTTGTGTGTAAGTGAAGTGGGCAGCGCGACTGACCGGTCGTGTGTGGAACGACGGAACAGAAGGACAACAAATAGCGCCAGCGACGGACGCCCGACGCGGCAGAGTCGCTGTTTTTATCGGGAACCAGCAGTGTCGCAGTGGCAGAGTGTCGCCGACTCAGTGGCAGGGTGTCGCCGACTCGCAGTGGCAGGGTGTCGGCACCGCCGACTCTGGCCGGCTGAGATGGTGTGCACTGTGCAGTCATCAATCCACCAGCACTGCCACACGGTGTATTAGCTCAGGTTTGTTTCACAATGGAAACACAATGCTAAAGAATAGTGTTATCCAATGTTCAACCAACCTTCGGTGACGAACCTGCAAATTTGTAATGTGAAAACTTTGGAAAATATTTAGAGGGCTGAGGAATGCAATTATTTATCAAAAGCGTCCCAGAGCTCGTAGCTCGAGGGCTTTCCATAAACGCCAAGTTTCCGTCGAGTTTTTGCCACGGCTGCGTGTATTGTCTCTCTGCCCGGCGCGGTGGAGCCGTATCGGCCCGATCAGCGCTGACTGCCTGACACTGAGCCCGTCGAGGACGCGTCCCCAGCTCCTATTGGTGATTTGTGGCGACGCTTTATTAGGCTTAGAAGCACGGCAAATGTGACACATTGACAAGGTTGTTATTGCACGCTGTTGACGACAGGTAATGAGCAGTGGTGATGTGTCCGACCAAAATGTGAAACGTGTCTTTCGCCGGGACGCGTGTGTTCGTACACGTGATAAGTCTGAACTGCCAGACAGCTGTTTAGGTAAGCCTCCTGATAGAAAACCTATGAGTAGCTGCGGTGTTGTTTACTAGGTATGGGCTTTTCGATATGTCATCTGCGGTCGTTGCGATTCATAGCTCTTAGGTTTACGTCGTAAACAACTTCATAAAACATGTTCAGCATTACACAAGGGGATAATCAACAATAAACTGGGCTCGATAAGACCACAATACGATATTTGAAAATAGCAAGCCACAAAATAAGCGCATAATTAGTCCTTACCAGGCATCAGGGCTGATGACTAGAAAGACAGACAACATACAATGGTCACAAACCAGCCTAACACCACGGCTGCTCAGCGACAGTTGCGACATCTGCCCCGTACCGGACAGAGGTAAGAACATCCAGTCTGCAGGGGCAGTAGTGGACCAAAACACTAACAAACCCTGCTATGCCAACACTCCCTATTCTGCTTACGAACTTGTTTAGTCGCATGGCACTGCTATGCTACAACGCAGTATCACAGGAGACATCTGGGATAGAAATTGTAATGAACATCGGCCTATCTGTTATAGACATAGACACCAAAACGTTTTCAGTTCGCGAGTAAAAAAGAAAAAGAATAGATGTTTGTATATATGCTGCACATAATCATAGCGGAAAGTGACGGGTAGTGGTGTGATTTATAATTCCTCTGCAAAGATCTAGAGGATTATAATAACAAAATATACCTTGATTTCAAGACGATCATAAGCAGTTGGAATCAAATGCGAAAAATTCAATATATTATGTTTCATGCTAGGCTATAAAATATTATTTGCTATAAAATATTATTTGCTATAAAATATTATTTCCGACATGATTGAAGTTTATCATAAAAAAACAGACAAATATAGTAACACATGACATACCTGATTTGTCTCTTAATCGTATTTCATTGCCTGGCCAGAGCTCTGCTAGCGGTCATTCGCAGCACCTCACAGACCAGTGCTGCATCCGAATGGCCCAGTATCAAACCATCGAATGCTGTGCTTATGTTCACCAAATTGCCCCGATACAAATGATCAACTTGTTGACATCTGACTTGTTGGTCCGTTTTTGCAGTGCGTTTGAATGAGGGTAACACCTCTCACTCTCAGTCACACATGTAACACGCCACTTACTTTCGAGATCAACTGGTTCTTGTGCGTAGCGCAACGCTTCAGCGGACATCGTACTCGTTTCTTGTGTGTCGCTGCTTGTTGTACTACGAGGTAAATATCTCGACAGCATGCTCGCCCACACACGAAGTGAAAGTGTAAGGATTGCTTATCTGTTCGTTAACTTGCTACGTCAGTTAAATTGCTCATTTCTGGTTAACGTAGAAAGTTAGCGTTTATACAATGTATTGTGTATGCCTTTGTAAATATTTATATAAATCACTGCATATTTTTATATTTGTCATATGTGAGGGGGTGAGTTTTGAAATGACCAACCAATTGTAGCCTCAAACTTGACTTATTTGATTTTGTTAGGACATAGGCTGATATCGCCCGCTTGTAAAAATGGGCAAATGCTTCCAGCAAGTCTTATGTGTTGCAATACTAGCATACCACCATTGTGCGATGCACAATTCGCTAAGGAGCTGAACATGGATAAATTAAAGAAGATGCACTCCGCCAATGAGCTACTTGACCACTGACCTGGCCAGTACTGTATTCGCGTCCGTTTCCTCCACCGGCCAGCCGCCACCGATCTCCCCGACCCGCCACCCAAACCACGGCCAGCGACCTACTATAGCCCCCGGGCAGTCCGTCCTAGTGGTGCAGAAGTGTGGGGGCGTGTGGGACTGAGGCACAACACATAAACAAAACATTAAAAGCAAATGACACTGGCTGGGATCGAACTAGGAATCTGTAACGAGTCCTCGAACGCCTTCAACAACCCACGTACCAGCGACGACATTGTGTATGTACCTAACACCAGATAAGGTCACCAAACACCAGACAAGGTCGCCTAACACCAGACAAGGTCACCGTTAGCCGGATGTCGGGCCGGTGGCCTGCCATGTAGGCTGTGCCGCATGACACAACTGTAATGCGGAACAGCAGGCTCAGTTGATCTGAAAATTGCTAATAATTTATCATTATAGTTGCAGCTATCAGACCGACGCCAGATTTCAATACGGTGTGCATTGTGCAATTCGTATAGCCTACGCATGTCAGATTTCACCCATGTAGCTGCAATTGTTATCCACATCGGCATCTGTATCGACTCATACCGACCCGACTCACCAAGTGTTTTCAAATGAGAGCCATCACATAGTCTCACACGTATGTCATAGCGTGCCAAGTGAACAGAGCGGATAGAAAGCCGAACCCCGTGAAAAATGACTGGTGAGTCTGAACGCACTGATCTGAATGGGCTCGTACACAACTAAAGTATTAATTTGAGCTTCACTATTCAAGGCTTGCTGTGTATTATTTATTGCCAACATTCGATTGATCAATGCCATGTCATCTCCCGAATTTAAAGGTCAATATTCGAAAAAATAAATGTTGTTCGATGAACTCACGTCGGCTTGTGGACGTCGTTCTCAGACTTTGTCATTGAAATCGATCGCAAGTTAATGCGGGTGCGGGTCAATAACGAACGAAACGACTCGAATCCACCATGCAAACAGAAACGCACCGAAAGCCACATGCTCCACTAAATGAGTTATCCGAGCGAAACATGGTCATGCTTCCAGGAGGATTTTGAACACACATTTGCATCACTGATTCCTGGAATGTATTTGTAATGCATGCATCTATGACGTACGTGTCACCAAATCACACATTCTTACAGCGTGTATGCCACAGAATTGCGTTATTAAGTGGCAATAACGTCACATTCTATGGTCTCAGCGTTTGTTTTGCACCGGTTAACTATCCACATTTTGCTTGGGATTTGTCAACTAAATTAGAACACATTGATATACCTACATAACACCCATACCTGCAACACGAAATACAAACATCCCGCATTTTTTCCGTCTAATTTACGCATCTTCTCATATGGCAATCTCCTCAGAAAATAAATGCAAGACAAATCAATACCACGGAACACACCAAATCACAACATTACTCCACGCACCAGTCCTGATACATAATTGATTTCTGAAGACAGAGGTTCAATAGAAACGTACCCTGGTTTGACATTGACTGCACGGCAGTGCATAACACTGGCGCCCAGTCTGACGGCATATCCACGCGGCAATCTCGGAGCTATACCTGTCTCGGGCAATATACCCTTCTCGGAGACCGTATATTCATCCTACGTGCTGTTCAGCCGTCACAGAGACGGTATATATCCTCCCAAGTGGCGACCCATCGCTCACGACCAGCACTAGCCCTTTAAACGTCTCAATCTGCCGGGCTGTCAGTTTTACTGAGGCCAGACCCGGCCGGGGAGTCGTGTAACTCTTTGCTCCGACGCTGCCTGTCGCCATGTGACGTCACTGAGTTTCAAGGTCACCGTCACCGCAACCACGTCCGCTGCCTTGTTAGCTGTACGAGCTGTCTAAGAGTGAGAATCCTTACTGGAATGCACCCTATGCAATAAAATGGCACTAAGACGGCATGGAGTTGGATTGACCAAGGATCAGCAAACCAGGAAACCGGCGGTTTGTTTTCCGGTGCTCAAGCAAACTGGAGTTGCGGCTTGGGATATTGTGGGGATGTTTCCCGGCAAGCTATTGCGATCATAGAAGCACTTTTTACCTGGCCGGTTTTCCAGTAGCTTGGAACTGTTGGACAGACCTGTGATCTGAGGCCAATTTTGCAAAACAAAAAAGTATGTAATTGCAAAGAATTTCTTTGCTATTACAAATAATTTGTACACATGTTTGTAGTTTGGATTTCACCCACATTCAGGGCAGTAAATCTAAATTTACTATTTACACATTAGTTTTCAAGGATATTGTTTGTAGAAATGTTTGCAATTGCACATGTTCTATTTATCAATGGTTGACGGAAGTGAGAAAATGTTTGCAATTACAAACTTGTAATTCCAGTGGGTCAGAGGTTCTGAATTTCAGAAACTGCATCGATAGTTGACGTTGTTTTACTGTTGAAGTTATTTTCTTGGTGAGGTTGTTCTGTTGCCGAGGTTGTTAGGGTAATGGTTTAGTTTATACATAGGTATAGCCGCCGAAAAATACTCTTTCCCGAGAGATTCGAACAGGGATCTCCAGCTTTGAAGCCCACTGCACATTACCGATTGCGCTATGATGTGAGGGGCGCCTCCGCGCGGAGAAACCGCAAGGTGATAGACAGGGGCGTCGCTCACGGGGAGGGGGTCGCGATCTCCCCCCCCCCCCCTTTTGAAAACCGGGGGAGTCGACCCCCCCCCCCACACACACACGCACACGCACACGCACACGCACACACACACACACACACACACACACACACACACACACACACACACACACACACACACACACACACACACACACACACACACACACACACACACACACACACACACACACACACACACACACACACACACACACACACACACACACACACACACACACACACACACACACACACACACACACACACACACACACACACACACACACACACACACACACACACACACACACACACACACACACACACACACACACACACACACACACACACACACACACACACACACACACACACACACACACACACACACACACACACACACACACACACACACACACACACACACACACACACACACACACACACACACACACACACACACACACACACACACACACACACACACACACACACACACACACACACACACACACACACACACACACACACACACACACACACACACACACACACACACACACACACACACACACACACACACACACACACACACACACACACACACACACACACACACACACACACACACACACACACACACACACACACACACACACACACACACACACACACACACACACACACACACACACACACACACACACACACACACACACACACACACACACACACACACACACACACACACACACACACACACACACACACACACACACTTTGTATGGCGGCCGCGTCCCCCCCCCTCTCCCACACTTTTTTATGGCGGAAGCTGATTCCACTTTCCAGTTATCATGTAATTCCTATTAAAATAAAGATGGGAATATGAAAAATACGACGGGGCAGGGGCGTAGCTTCTCCAGAAAAGTTGGGGGGGGGGCTGAGCTGGGAAAAATCGCTTAAAGTACCATCAAAACCACACAAATACATATTTATCTCCAGATTTGACCCACTTCCTCGTCACAGTGGGGGGGGGGGGGCTGAAGCCAAGTGGGAGGGGGGGGGGGGGCTGAAGCGGGCCAAGCCCCCTCAACTGAATAGGATCCTACATCCTTGCGACGTGGAAATGGGCTCAGTCAGTTACAGATGACATTTCCTTCGTTTTTCCTTCGACACACCGCGGCTCCTAAGGGAAAACGAAGGAAATTTCATCCGCAACATGCAGGGGCGTCGCCGACGGGGGGACCGGACCCCCCCCCCCCCCCCGCCACACACACACACAGAAGGTGGGGTGGTTGACGCCCACTTTTTGCGGGGAAAGTTAACCATTTATCGTAAAAATTGACTTGCAGCAGTCAAAATTCAGCTATCCACAGTAAAAAATTGAAAGTTCGCGCCGCTTCGCGGCATGACACAAGTTTCGCAATTGCTTAGACAAATTTGGAAAACGGGAAAATAAATTCCACCAGGGCCCACTCCCTTCATAAAATATGAACTTTCAAGCGGGATACATGTTTAGCTAGTCTCCGAGTTCCGAAAAGGCGACGCGAAAGTAACGACGCGGACACGGCAGAGTCGTTCTGCCCATTGCTGCTTTCAAACCATTTGCACTGTTACCAGTTGTTTGTTACAGTTCGGTACATATGTATACAGTTATGATTATCATATGTACTATTGAGCGCTGACTGCCACCGGTCATCGTAATTTACTATTCGAGACTAATGTGTAGGAAAAACTACCTTCATTTCAATATTTGTCATCATACCGAGATGTGCAACCAGGAAAAGGGGTTATCTGAGGTTTGGCTCCACTCACGGTCTGGTTCTAATATTAAAATTTCGTTTTTCACGACCTAAAATTAAAATTGTCACACCGCTTCGCGGTGTGCTTCGCGGTGTCACATCGGTGGCCATCATCATAACGAAGCCATTGTCATCGTACTCGGTTACTCGTAACGCTGAATTGAATTAATAGCATTTTCAGCTTCTTATCCTTAACATGGCCCACCGCCTATATTTCTGGGTTTTATCAGGAAAACCCGTAAAACAATTCGCGCCGCTTGGCGGCGCGAATTGTTTTACGGGTTATAAATAACAAGTACCACATATAAATAACACATATAAATAACAAGTACCTACTATAACATGAACATCCCCAAATAATGCTGAAAAGGCTTAAATACACGTACAAAATGGGGGGTAGGGTGGTCCTTAAAAATAAAATTTCGAAATTAGACCGGGACGCCCACTAATATTGTTCCTTTTGTGGTAGAAATAGTCCTTAAAAAAATATAAAAAATAAATATTAATATTTAGAGGTCGCCCAAGCAACTTATATATTTGTGTTAACAGTTTAGGCCCAGCGCTGCGCAATAGGATATTCATTCAAAGTTTATCGGGTTTCGCGCCACAGAGTTCGTTACCATGGCAACGGTGGTTGTTTGATTGTTGGCACCGCGTGACGAGACTCCCGCGCAAAGGCCCCGGCTGTGCGGCGGAGGCAGCATATTTGGTCTGAGAGGTGGAGGAGCGCGCTGCACGATTTTTGCTGCAGGTGAGTGCCCTTTTGTACTAATGATTTACCACAAATTTATATTTGTTTTATCCCATTGTTTATTGTCAATTGTCATAATCCTACGATGCATTATGACAATTGTATTGAACATTGAATCGAAAATGGTCGACTCGAATTTTGTGATGTATATGCCCCCCCCCCCCCCTCCGTTGTTGTGTAAAATATTTCCCTCCCGTAATGGGTAATCGCCGAACGCTAAACGTTCCATTTGATTTTGCAGGATCGCGATGTGAGTCGCAATGGCTGCTACACGCGCAAAAACTTCAGTGTATCTGGTGGGGGCGGTCGATGATGACATTAAGGGATCTAAGCTCCCGTCTAAGCGCCAGGCTTTGGCATACTTCTTCAACCTTCACCTGGACGGCAAGATGCCTGTGAAAGATGCAGCAGCCCGGACTATCGATATAGTTGCGGCCTTCTGGAATCGCGCTCGGATTCCGATTCAAAAGGAACAGCGATGCCGTGAGAAGGTGCTGAAGCTCTTCGTCACGTGGCAGACACTCAAGAAGCACCGCAACCGGAAGTCAGCAACCCAGGCGAACAACGAGAAAGCGTTCGTCGACGTTCTGGACGACCTATTCGACGTGGCGCACGCCGACGCGCTCTCCATTAAGAACAACGAGGACAGGGAATTCTTGCTGGCTCAACGTGAGAAGGGAAGGCGCGGTTGCATGACGACGGTGGACAAGACCCTCGCGGAGAAGGAGAAACGAAAGAACAAAGCCGAGAAGAGGACTGAAAGGCGACGTCGCCGCGCTGACGAGATGTCGGCCTCGACGAGTGCCGTGGCGACTCTGGCATCTTCGTCAAACAGCAGCGATGCGTCGTCAGCAGCGGAAGAATCCGAGGATGAGGCTACCGGAGCCTTCAAGTGTACGGTATTCCCTCCGAAGCGCGGAAGGAAGGAGATTATGTCACCAAACTTGGCAGCGGCGCTGGACCGGCACAATATCTCGGACCGAAAGGCAGTGGCTGTCATCGGCGAGACAGCCAAGAGTCTCGGTCATGACATTCAGGAAATGGTGATGAACCGAAGCACGATTCGTCGGAACCGACTGCAGCATCGAAAGGAGTCCGCTATGAAGCTGAAGGAAGAGTTTGTCACGAGCGGGCCCCTCGTTGTCCACTGGGATGGAAAGCTGATGCCGGACATCACCGGGCACAGCTCCGTGGACCGCCTTCCTGTCCTTGTTTCCGGCAAGAGGCTTCTGCAGCTCCTGGGTGTCCCAAAACTGCCGACCGGGACGGGTCGTGCACAGGCTGACGCCGTGACGCACTGCATTAAGGACTGGGGCCTCGAGAGCAACGTCCGTGCGATGTGTTTTGACACAACCAGCTCCAACACAGGCCGACTGAACGGCGCCTGTCTGCTCATCGAACGAGACCTCGGCGTCCAGCTTCTGCACCTGGCGTGTCGCCACCACATCCTGGAGCTGGTCATAGGCGCCGTCTTCACGGACTGCATGGGTTGTAGCTCGGCGCCGGAAGTGATGCTCTTCAAGCGATTCCAGGCGCAGTGGCGCTCCATCAACCAGGCAGACTTCGATGACGCTTTCACGAGCGACGACGTGATGCCCGAGATCATTGATGTGAAGGACGACGTTCTTTGCTTCATCGAACAGCAACTGGACGAACAGCAGCAGCGCGATGATTACAGGGAGATGCTAATCCTCGCGCGTGCCTTCCTTGGTGGCGGTGTGACGGCGCCGTTTCGGTACCCGGGACCCATTCATCATGCACGGTGGATGGCCAAGGTCATATACTCCTTCAAGGTATGGCTCTTCCGCCGCCAGTTCCGGCTCACGGTACGAGAGGAGTCTGGCCTTCGCGACATCTGCGTGTTCGCCGTCAGGCTGTACCTGAAGGCCTGGTTCACGGCGCCCCTCGCCGCCGCAGCCCCCCACAGCGACCTGGAGCTGATGAAGGCTCTGGCCGCTTATCCGAACCGGGTGATCGGAAAAGCGGCTGGAGCGAAGCTGGCAAAGCACCTCTGGTATCTTTCAGAGGACCTCGTCGGCCTCGCTCTCTTCGACCGCGCCGTCCCGTTTGCCACGAAGGCACTGATGGTATCGGCGATGGAGGTAGAAGCGGATGGAAGCGAGGACGACATGCAGATCCCGCGTGCCCAAGTCGAGTTCGCTTCTGTCATCGGCAAGACGGTGGCTGACTTCGCGACAGCGAACTCACGGCGCATCTTCGAGCGCCTGAACATGCCCAGCGGCTTCCTCGATGTCTCGCCAGAGGAGTGGGAGGATCGTGAAGACTTTAGGAAAGCTGCGGAGACGGTCCAGTGCCTGCACGTGGTAAACGACCACGCCGAGCGCGGTGTGGCGCTGATCCAGAAGTTTAGCGGCTCTATCACTCACGACGAGGAGCAGCTGCAGTTTCTCGTTCGTGTGGTCGACGATCATCGTCGCCGCTACCCTGACGCGCTGAAGCGGACCGTAGCCGGGCAGTAAACAAACTGTCTTGTACAGTGACGTACATAGTGAACACAACTGCATGACAGTCACAGTGACGTACACACTCACAGTGAACACTGAACACGCCTGCTTGGTACAGTGTGTACGCAGCAAACACCTTTGTCTGATACAGTGACGTACATAGTGAATACGCCTGCCTGGTACAGTGAACAATACAAGTGAATACACAGTATAAATGCGTAAAACACTCGTTTAAGACGGCTATAGCTAACTGCTGTTGAGAAAGGGGAGACATAGATCAGCTATTTGGCATACAGACTGGTTATCGATTCAACTTTTTTGGTAAGGATTCAATCACGATTCATTTTGGAATTTAAATGATTCAGTCACCGTTTCATTCATGGATCATCATTTTGTGAAACAATTATTTCCGGTTCAACGAATCAAATTATATTTGTTATCCTATGTTTGATTCACCATTGAAATAGCATTGCAGTCTTTTTGATTCAATCAGTCTTGTTTCTATGCGGATTTTGATTCAATAATGATTCATGAATCAAACAAATTGGTGGTGAATCAGTTCTTCTTTCATTCAAGGGATTTTGATTGATCGATTTCAATCGATTCAATCAGAGTCGACTCGATAACCAGTCTGTTGGCAAAACACCGTAATGTTAATATAATGTGACGTTAAAAGTTCCTTGGGCGACCCCTAAATATTAAAAAAAAAAAAATATATTTTTTACGTGACATTTCTGCCTCTAAAGGAATATTATTTTGGGGCGTCCCAGCAAAAACAAAACAAAAAAAAATCCGCTCATATACCTAAGGACCACCCTAATGGGGGGGGGGGGTACATTTTTTCGTCATTTCAGCCGACCCTCCCCTCCCCCACACACACACACACTCAAAAATGCTCGGCGACGCCACTGGCGATAGAATTGCAGCGGTCAACGATGTCTTGTGCAATGTGCCGTGAACCTTCACCCTTTACGACGTAGGAAATCGGCAGGTTAGGTGAACAAATGGTCGAGAAAATTCGACGATCTTTCTTTTGAGAGTGGTTTTGTTGTTATGCTCCGCCACCCGGTGAATGGCCAAATTCCGCTTATTTTTCCTTACCAACATGAATTTTTACGGTCAACATTACGATGAAATGTTAATTAAACGATAATGATCACTATAACTAATTTTATTTTGAATACAAAAATAAACCACAATGTAAATATTTGTTAAATATTTGTTTAAACAATCAAATTATTTTTCATTAGCATCAACTTTAATACAAACGTTCTTGATTGCAAACTTTTCTGCAGTACTAACATCTGTGTTTACAATCATATTTACTATTGGTAATTCAGAGGTGGTGAATGTTTGTGAAATAGCTTTTATGAGGTTTGCAATATTGTATTGCGTTTGTAATTGCAAACATTTGTAATTACTAACTTCTTTGTGAAATTGGTCTCAGTTCTACATTTGAATATGATGCAATGTATCGAGGAAAGACATAGTCGCATTGTTTGTGAGCCTATTTACGAGTGTCTTACTAATTCTCAAGCAGTTTCTTAAAATATGCATCGCCTAGTCGAAACAAACGTGGGAAAACGATGATGAACAGCTCTTTTTGTCAGTGTTCGTCACTAGCTCACTAGGAATGCCCATTAATCCTTCGCCTATGAATATAAAAAACGACTACAAACTGAAAATATCTGTACGTTATGAGGCGTTATTCAGCTTATTAAACCGCGAGTTACTGGGATATTTTCCATAACGCGACATACTGGGGGGGGGGGGGGGGGGGTATCCCCCCTCCCTCGGATCTCCGGAACTACTGGGCCGATGTTAAAAATGCAAACGGCATTCGATAGCCCTGGACAATTTATCAAGAGCAACCTAATAGTATTGACCTCAGGGTCACTCATGACGTCACAGGTCACGTCAAAGACAAAATATTTGACCGTGTCATAAAGGTCTCGATGGATGGAATTGTCGCACAAAAGTACGATATTAAACGCATAAGCAGTCGATAAATCGGTATGATTCGTGTGTCTGACACTTCTAAGTACCATTCTAAGCTGTTGATGACCTTGAGTCCGGTCAAGGTCATCCGAGGTCACGAGGTCAAACTTCAGATTACGGTCGTTAGGCGTTGTAACACAAGTTGATGGATTTTTTCGTCGTCTAGAACGCACAATTAACCTTAGAACATTGTTTGTGCATAGAAATAGAAGTAAAAAGCAAAAACGGAAATTAATTTTTGTTTATGCATTGTGCGTGGTAATGCTGTGAGAGGTGGTCGGTCGATTTTTGTCTTTTAAAGGTCGTAAGTCAGTCATTTTTGACGATATCGACTTCAAATTTGGTACACATATTCACCGGACACGTCTCGATTACATATATTCCGTGTTTTGGATAATTCTGATTTTTTTGAAAATATTTTTTTAAAAAAATGTCTGGATTTCTCAAAATTTTGAATTTCAATCAAACTCGGAAAATCCGAGATAGCAGTTTGAGAGCTGACTGAGTCTATTGTCAGTCATTTGATATATGACAATTTAATTTATCTTAAATATTATACTTTTGACAGCGTTTTCCGAAAACCCTTATTTTTCAACAAAAATCGCAGACCATGACGTCACTCTGACGTCATTCCCGGTTGACATATCATAACCTCATCTTTGTCCTCTGGCTAACATATGTAAAATTGATGTGAGAGAGGGCACTGAAAGTTTGGTGACGATACTGGTGTTAGTTTAGGAGATATTGTAAAATAACGGGAAGAGGAAAATAGCCCCCCCCCCCCCCCCAGTAGCTCGCGGGTTAACACGCGCAGTGAGGGGCGCTTTTGTGCCCCCCCCCCCCACATGTTCTTTTTTTGTAATTCCCCTACCCATTAATAGGTAGACAGGAGTGCCCTTCCATGCCAATGTGACCAGAATACGTTAATTACCAGTGTTTAATAAGGATAGGGTTATGCAATCACGTTAGGTCACACCACTCCCCGTTTTTTTTTTTGCATGGAAAGGATAGCCGCCACCTGTATTAGTAAAGGATTTGATCTGAGATTCGGGCGGACAGATAGCCGAGCTAGTAGCGCCCACTCGAAACCCAGATATGACTATAGTTAGGTGTTATGAAGATAAATTAATACAATTATACTCAGACATATAAACAAACGAAAGCACACACACACACACACACACACACACACACACACACACACACACACACGCCCACACACACACACACGCCCACGCCCACGCCCACGCCCACGCCCACGCCCACGCCCACGCCCACGCCCACGCCCACGCCCACGCCCACGCCCACGCCCACGCCCACGCCCACGCCCACGCCCACGCCCACGCCCACGCCCACGCCCACGCCCACGCCCACGCCCACGCCCACGCCCACGCCCACGCCCACGCCCACGCCCACGCCCACGCCCACGCCCACGCCCACGCCCACGCCCACGCCCACGCCCACGCCCACGCCCACGCCCACGCCCACGCCCACGCCCACGCCCACGCCCACGCCCACGCCCACGCCCACGCCCACGCCCACGCCCACGCCCACGCCCACGCCCACTCCCACGCCCACACACACACACACACACACACACACACACACACACACACACACACACACACACACACACACACACACACACACACACACACACACACACACACACACACACACACACACACACACACACACACACACAAACACACACACACACAAATACCCCCTCCCCCTGCTGCCAGCGCCGCCTTGCTTCAGTACCATGCATTCACACACGCATACATTGAATCAAGTGAAGAATATAAAATATAAAAAAAATAGACACAGATGAGAATAGGAAAGTAAATAAAATAAATGAACATAAGAGGGCAGGGCCAACTCAAATACATATTAAGAAGTGTTCGGGGTTGCCCCCTATTAGCTGATTGTGCTGCCACCTGTTGGCCGTCAGATGGCCGTGGCACGTCGTTGTGACCATGACCGGTCACGGGTCGCTCACGCGACATTGCGTCAGCCGAGCGGATGTGTTGCGTCAGCTGGCTAAAGACGTGGCAGAGGTCAGCTGTTGTGTGGCGTGTCGTGGGCGGTGGCCGGGGAATACACAGCTCTTGCTACACTGACGAACCTGGCGTGTGGACGTGAGAGGACGAGCTCCGAGGAAACGGAACAAGAAGTAAATATAACTCTACCACTACAGACAAATAATTAGTACTGGTGCAGAATATACTCATGAACATATTTCTTCAGGGTATCCTTATTCCTAGGAACATTATCAATATCATTAAATAACTTACAAACTATTGTATTCCACGCCCTCGGAGCAGAGACAGATAGTGCAAATGCTTTATAATTTGTACGTGCATGTGGAATTATAAAGTGTAGAATAGCTCTGGTGTTACTGGCTCATGGTATCTAATCATTTCAAAAATTGGACGAGGAAGAGTTTCTTTTACATAGCCCAAAAGTATGACTATTAGCTGTTTATTTACCAAATCTGGAAACTTTAACATTTTGTATTTAACAAAAAGTTCTCTAGTGTGGTACAAGTATGGCTTTTTATCAATGATTCTGATTGCTCGCTTCTGTAGTCTGACTAGTTTATCCATTCTGGTTGGATAATTGCTTTCCCAGACAGCAGCACAGTAGTTTAAATAAGGGAGTATTATAATATTGTATAAGAGTATAATATTGTATAAGAGTGATGTTTGGATGAGATATAAAATTTGGCACGTCCCATGATACCTATATTTCGACTTATAATAGATGCTACATTATTGATATGAGTTTGCCACTTGAGGTTTTCATCAACAATTACTCCAAGATATTTGACAGACTCTTTTCTTGCAATCTGTGAATTATTTATTTTAATATCTAAATCATTTACAGACTTTCTCGAAAAAAAATTGGTAATAGGTCTTTGACACATTTAAACAAAGCCTATTTGACTGAAACCATTTAGTAACCATGGGTAGTACTGCATAACGCTTATTTTGTAGCGCTGTCAATCGATGAGCTTTAATAGCAATAGCCGTGACATCTGCAA
The DNA here is from genome assembly GCA_036785665.1 of Chirona hameri. Taxonomy (NCBI): domain Eukaryota; kingdom Metazoa; phylum Arthropoda; class Thecostraca; order Balanomorpha; family Balanidae; genus Chirona; species Chirona hameri. The sequence goes on from JAXIVJ010011114.1 coordinate 16,401, forward strand.
ACAAGTAAAAGTGAGCTTGATCAAAAAAATGAAATATCATTAATATAAATAATAAAGAGCAAGGGTCCTAAAATTGAACACTGTGGGACACCCATTTCAACCTTTGCCTCCTCAGATAAATACGAATTAATTAGAGTTCTTTGCTTTCTATTAGTAAGGTATGATTTTAAGATTTGGTGAAGTTTTCCTCCTATCCCAATAAAATGAAGTTTGTTAAGTAAAATATCCAAGCAAACGGTATCAAATGCTTTTTTGAGATCGAGATACAGCGCACAAGTGACAATGTTTTCTTGAAGTGAGCTAGTTATCTTATCTGTCAAATGTGCAATGGGCATGTATGTGCTATGTTTCTTTCTAAAGCCAAATTGAAGGGGATTTAATACATTGTGTTCATTAACATAAGTTAAAATTAAAGAATGCAATATTTTTCAAAAAATTTAGAAAAGATCGGTAGCAAGGAAATTGGTCTATAGTTATTAAAAGCATTTCTATCTCCTGTCTTGTAAATCGGTTTAATAATGGCGACTTTAAGATGATCTGGAAAACTGCAGTACTGAGGCAGAGGTTAAAAAAGAAGATTAAGTGATGAAAGTGAACTGGTAGGTGAACTGGTAAAAGAAAGTGACTTTGGTAGGTTAGAAGTAATATTTCAGTGCTAATTTTGTCCATACCTCCTCCCACAGGGTTCAAGGAATTAATTATAGACTGTACTAAAATGGAATTTGTCATCAATGGCACATCCAAATTATCATGGATAGGTTGAGTTAAAAATTCAAGAGGACTGCTGTCTGAGGGAGGAATGTTTTTTTCCACGTGCGAGCCAAGGGATGAAAAAAAGTAATTAAATCCCTGTGATATTTCGGCGTTTTTAAATGTTTTTCCATCGCTGCCGATGAATGTCGATAGCAGTTCATTGATATGTATTTTACGTTTGTGTATCACCTCATTTAATATCTTCCAAGTGTTTCTACTGTCATTTTTTTTTCTTCAAATTATTTCTCATAGTACAACCTTTTTGCATCTCGTAATATATTTGTCAGTATATTTCTAAATTATTTATAGTTATTTTTATTTTTGACATTTGGACATCCAAGTAACTTTTTATATAACTTATTTTTATTGTTTATAGAACACAACAGTGCAGGAGCAATCCAGGGTTTCACTGCAGTTTTTCTTGAACGTGATTTTATCATTTTTGAGCATTTGTCAATGACTTCCATATAACTTTGTATTAACTAATTGCATGCTTCATTTGCATCAATGTGGTTCTGAAAGTTCTGTAGCTTTACAATTAAGAATTGATTTAACTGAGGTGCTTTGTTTTTGTCAAATACCATTTTTGGGGGTTTTCTGATTATCTATGGTATGGTTAAACATTAATGATATAAAGATTGGAAAATGATCTGATAAATCATCAATAATGACACCTGATTTATCATGAAAGGAGAGATAATTTCTGTAAAAGTTGTCTAAAAGTGAGTGCTTTCCATTTTGTATTCGTGTAGGTTTAAAAATAGTAGGGAAAAAACTGTAGGAAGATAATAAGTTATTAAAACTGGGAGCATGTTGATCATTATGCACATCTAAGAGATTATAATTAAAATCACCACCTAAAATGACAGTCTTTTTCTTTCCTTCTAATGCATATAATAACTTCTCAATATATTCATGAAATGATTTATGTGGGAAACTAGGCGGTCTGTAAATATTACCAATTATGATTTTTTTCTGCTTATTTGAATAGGGTATATTAATTTCAACAAAGGTAGCTTCAATGAGTTTTGTTTCAAGATCTCTCCTTTCCTTGACATCATAGTGCTTATTTACATATATCAATGTTCCACCACCCCCACCATCCTCACGACAGGATAAAATGTTTTTTTATAATGTTTTTCGTGAATATCTAAAAAAAACGAAGCGGAGCAGGGCGGTGTTTTTTTTTACGCGACATTAAAGCCAACTCGATAGCGGGTCGTTTGATGAAACCAAATAAAAATCGGTCGATAATTTTTTGAGTTATATGGATTTGCATTCCAAGATGGCTGCAGAATCGAGGTCGGCAAAGCGATATCTTCGGAACCAACAGCCGGATCGGGATGATTCAAGCGCCATTCGGTAGACAATGTCAATGTGCATCCCCGAAAACAACTTTGGACACATTGCTGGTGACCTGTGACGTCACAGAGGTCAAATTATCAAAATTGTGACATTTGGCCAGATTTGACATTCGTGACCTCGGTTGACCTTGAAGATATTGACCGAAGGTCACAACATTTTTGAAAATGTAGATAATCATAGCACCTACCTACCCTGTAAGTTTGATCGTTTTAGCTCTCATACTTTCGGAGATCTTAGGGGGGCACTAAAGTGCCAACCCCCCCCCCCCCCCTCCACTGCGTATTAGTGGCATACCCCTCTCCACTGCGCGTGTTAATGGACGACAGGTGTCAATACAATAACTTAAACTTCACATAACAGCGACAGGAACGTCATACATAACAATACACCTACTGTCAATACCGACTTAATTGATGATGTTCAACAGAGAACTAGGTAACATAACCGCAGCGTGAAGCTTATACCTACCTACTTACTATACCTACCTATACTACCTATACCTATACCTACCTACCTAACTATACCTACCTACTTACTATACCTATTATAACTACTACCTACTATACCTACTATACTACTATATTATACCTATATGTACCTACTATAACCATTTGTCTTGATTTGGAATAAAGTCCAAAGTCCGCCCCTGCAGCTGTTAGAAGAGCGCTGGACTTCTGACCTCACCCGGTAGTGGCAGCTGGGGTTCGAGTCGCTTCGGCGCTTGCTATTTGCCCCTGACTGGGATGGCCTGACTGGGATGGCCGGTGTTAGCGGTCGCACTAAAGGTCAGGTGACGTCAGAGGGCGGGGCGGACCGTGTCCAGGATGTCGGGCACGTAAAACGTTCGCTTCTAAATTCTGCCGGACGCCAGGAATTGCTTGATCGGGTGGTGGGGTCAGGGTCTGCGCAACAAGCTATGCTTACTTAGCGCGGGCCTGACCTCGGAAATACGTCCATTCAAAAACACTCTGACAAAACAAAACAGTTGAATGACGATTATACCAGGTGATATGGTTTTATTCGTCCACCATATCACACGGAGAAACGTTCACAACAGGAAACATCACATTTCTTGCATCGTCACACCCAGCTTTAAAATATTCTGCACGTCAAAAGGAATGCTGTGTCATTGACGCTGCTGATGTCAACAGGACATCAATCAACACAGGTTGCCATCATCAAAACGCATGCTCTGAACACACGTCCTGCGAGTGGATCGGGTACATCGGACACGTCCTGCGAGTGGATCGGGTACATCGGACACGTCCTGCGAGTGGATCGGGTACATCGGACACGTCCTGCGAGTGGATCGGGTACATCGGACACGTCCTGCGAGTGGATCGGGTACATCGGACACGTCCTGCGAGTGGATCGGGTACATCGGACACGTCGCGGCTTATTGCCACCGCAGCAGCTGCTGCTGCTGAGCTGGATTAATTCAAACATTAATAGGCGGCAACAGCGCTGCACCATCATGAATTGTAAGTGGATGTCAATAGCATGCACGCTACCCTACACAGATGGACTGCTCGCCAACACATCTGTTTCACCTACCGGCATAAATGATAATTACAATGCTACAAATAGACAGCAAGACTGTGTGACGTATGCGTGCCACAGCCACAGCAGATGGAAGATAACAGGCAGATAACAGGCAGATAACAGGCAGATAACAGGCAGATAACAGGCAGATAACAGGCAGATAACAGGCAGATAACAGGCAGATAACAGGCAGATAACAGGCAGATAACAGGCAGATAACAGGCAGATAACAGGCAGATAACAGGCAGATAACAGGCAGATAACAGGCAGATAACAGGCAGATAACAGGCAGATAACAGGCAGATAACAGGCAGATAACAGGCAGATAACAGGCAGATAACAGGCAGATAACAGGCAGATAACAGGCAGATAACAGGCAGATAACAGGCAGATAACAGGCAGATAACAGGCAGATAACAGGCAGATAACAGGCAGATAACAGGCAGATAACAGGCAGATAACAGGCAGATAACAGGCAGATAACAGGCAGATAACAGGCAGATAACAGGCAGATAACAGGCAGATAACAGGCAGATAACAGGCAGATAACAGGCAGATAACAGGCAGATAACAGGCAGATAACAGGCAGATAACAGGCAGATAACAGGCAGATAACAGGCAGATAACAGGCAGATAACAGGCAGATAACAGGCAGATAACAGGCAGATAACAGGCAGATAACAGGCAGATAACAGGCAGATAACAGGCAGATAACAGGCAGATAACAGGCAGATAACAGGCAGATAACAGGCAGATAACAGGCAGATAACAGGCAGATAACAGGCAGATAACAGGCAGATAACAGGCAGATAACAGGCAGATAACAGGCAGATAACAGGCAGATAACAGGCAGATAACAGGCAGATAACAGGCAGATAACAGGCAGATAACAGGCAGATAACAGGCAGATAACAGGCAGATAACAGGCAGATAACAGGCAGATAACAGGCAGATAACAGGCAGATAACAGGCAGATAACAGGCAGATAACAGGCAGATAACAGGCAGATAACAGGCAGATAACAGGCAGATAACAGGCAGATAACAGGCAGATAACAGGCAGATAACAGGCAGATAACAGGCAGATAACAGGCAGATAACAGGCAGATAACAGGCAGATAACAGGCAGATAACAGGCAGATAACAGGCAGATAACAGGCAGATAACAGGCAGATAACAGGCAGATAACAGGCAGATAACAGGCAGATAACAGGCAGATAACAGGCAGATAACAGGCAGATAACAGGCAGATAACAGGCAGATAACAGGCAGATAACAGGCAGATAACAGGCAGATAACAGGCAGATAACAGGCAGATAACAGGCAGATAACAGGCAGATAACAGGCAGATAACAGGCAGATAACAGGCAGATAACAGGCAGATAACAGGCAGATAACAGGCAGATAACAGGCAGATAACAGGCAGATAACAGGCAGATAACAGGCAGATAACAGGCAGATAACAGGCAGATAACAGGCAGATAACAGGCAGATAACAGGCAGATAACAGGCAGATAACAGGCAGATAACAGGCAGATAACAGGCAGGTGTGTGCACTGTTGAGGATATATGATGAAATCCTGCCATCGGCGTAGGAACGTCATACAAAGTGTGTGTGTGTGGGGGGGGCAACCAGCCAGGGGGCCTCCCTATCTCAGGGGCCTCTGTTCCAAGGAGCAGGTGCAAGAATATGTCGGAATAACAACATGAAAGGCCTTGACACGCGCCCTGGAGGGGGGGGGGGAATCCGCCCACCCCTAAGGTTTTTCCAAAATAGCGGAAAACGGCGGCGCGCAGCGCCGCTGTTTTTTGCATACCGGTTTGAAAATTAACTACCCGCATTATGTGCAATTCTTGACCTCGGGTCATCTCAGGTCAGGTCACCAGACCAGGACCAGGCGTGAACCCACCTCCAAAAAGTTTGCGGTCGTACCACAGCCACAGTTTTTGGCCGATCGGTTTCAAACTTGCAGGATTTCATAAGGTCATAGGTACCTACAATTAGTTTATCTCGGATTTCTGATATCGGTAACCTAAGGTCGAGTCAATTTCGTGACCTCCCCATTATAAGTCGATGGGAAATATTGTAATACTTCCTATTCCGATGATACGCATGATACCAGCCCAATTCCTTCTGTATAATGTTAGCATAGACCATTATTGATGATCCAGGTGCAATTTTCGGTCAGTGACCCCTACAGGGTCAGCCGAGGTCATCTGAGGTCTCCAACACTGTTGTGTCAATAACTCACACCAGAATGAAGACAGATGAGTAAAACCAGTACCAATGTGTTTGTCTCGTCGAGACACGTCTCCCAATATGCAACATGATATACTTGGGTCACCACTTGACCTTGGACTGAGGTCAAATTTATAAGCTAACCTTAATTGATCAACATGAATATTATTAGTAGCACCTTGACGAGACAAACACGATGGCTCCAAAATTAATGTCTTATCGTTATTATGTAAAATGTTGTTTTTTGCGAAAAACTGTTTTGCCAAAAACTGCCTTTTTGACATTTGATGACCTCTTGAAGTCTGCCAGACACTTAATGAATTCATTTTCCCATTTTCCAAATTTGTATTAAGAAATTGCGAATTTCGTGTCATCCCGCGAAGCGGCGCGAAATTTTCAAGTTTTTCACTGTGGATAGCTTGATTTTGACTGCTGCGAAGGCAATTTTTACAACTGGACGTTCCGAAATTCTTCCGAAAAAAACAGTTATATTTTTGGGGGTCAAAAACCAAAAAGTTTGAAAATCCGAGATAGCCATTTGGAAGAAAATGTAATTTACTTTCTTTTAACGTTTTTTATTTGCAATTTGCATAAAACTCGATTTTCTATTATTTTTCGAACATGTTTTTTTCTCACCAAAATTGGCATGACATGACATCATTAAAATGTAATTATCACTCAAAGCACTACATCAATTTCACTGAAATTTGATGAGAAAACGTAGAATTAATGTAGTATAAAGTAATGAATATTTTACATCGATATCTATTACAGTTTTCAAGTTATTGAGAAAATCCGGGTGAGGGGGGCAGATTCCCCCCCCCCCCCCCTCCCCAGCGGGGCGCGGTTTAATATTGTTGGATCCCCAGCCTAAAAGGTGGGGCCTTGACCTCTCGGCCCCCCGGTTCTTACGCTTATGGGTTATGGTATTGCGGTGTTGCGAATTTATGATTATTTTCGCAACTTTAAATCATTCATATCGAACCAATATCAGTGATCGAAGAAGGAGAAATCGTTCAAAATTGTGTGGGGGTGGGCAGTTAACATTGTTGTCCCCCCAGCCTAAAAGTAGGAGAGCTATGGCCCCACACGGCCCCCCGTTCCTACGCCTATGAATCCTGCTTAGTCAAAGCATCATTTGTGGTGGTCGATGACTGCAAATTTAGAGTGCGTTTTACTTGCATAAGGATTTGGTCATGGGCGCCCCGAATAAAATAGGCGGATGCATTGTTTTGCCAGTGCACGCTCTTGGCCATTCAAAGTGATACAACTTTCTTCCTTCATATAGTTTAGTGCTTGTGCGAGGAACATACTTGAGATAATTTAAAAAATAAAAAACATGTCCTAATAATAATAAGCAATAATAACATTTTGATAACATTGGATTTTGCATATTTTCGAGGAAAAGGTCATGTTTTTTAGTTTTTAATTATTTCTTCCTTCATAATTAATCGGCTTGTTTTACAAGCAAATAAATTGAATTGTAGCCGTGCTGTTTAATTTCACTTTATTCAACTTGCCATTTAGAGGATCAACGAGGCCAAAATATTTGTCTGTTTTGTTTTCGGTCACTAACCACCATATTGCAAAATTAATAGAGATAATCACCTAACATCGAAATTGTATTTCGTAACAACACACACATATCTAAAGAATAGGCGAGCAAAGAACACCAAACATGCCCATAGCTTCACCGGCCGGGCATCAGCGCGTCCTCGTGTGCGTGTGCTGAGAATGGGGAAGCAGAACGGAAGGGGAGGGGGCGGAGTGGGACACGGGGGGAGGGAGGGGAGGGGAGGGAGGGGAGGGAGGGGAGGGGAGAGGAGGGAGAGGAGGGAGGAGAGGGAGGGAGGGAGGGAGGGAGGGAGGGGAGGGGAGGGGAGGGGAGGGGAGGGGAGGGGAGGGGAGGGAGGGGAGGGAGGGGAGGGAGGGGAGGGAGGGGAGGGAGGGGAGGGAGGGGAGATGGAGCAGCGGTGGGCGGGCCGTAGGCTCCGCAGTGCCGGGCCAGCCGGGCCGCTAACAATCCCAGCCGGGCCGCTAACAATCCCACCCGGCCGTACATCGGCCGGGGGGCGGCGCCCGCCGCGAAACACTATCTCCCGCCGCCGGGTAAATACCAATTTATCGCCGGCACACATGTAAATCAACGCCAATTAAGCGCAAAAAATGGCGTCGCCACCGCCGCCGCCTCGGCCTCTCGCACGGTAATTGAATGTTTGGGGATACAGGGAGTGTGTTATCGACGACGAACCGTACGGTTAGCGCCGCGCTAACGAACGTGATTGTGTTTCCCGCCTCGCTTGGTGCGGAGGGGGCGGAAGAGAGGAGGGAGGGGGTGGGGTGAATAGGGCCGATACACGGCAGGTATCAGCCGGGGGCCGAGCGATGTGGAATGTCGAGAGGAACTTCAAGTTTGCGGTGAGTGCTTCCTCGCGAGGTGTGAATTGGGGAAGAGGAAGGGGTTTGTCGGCAGGATGGAAGTGTGGGTTCAGAAGTGTGCTTGAGACATGAGTGGGCAGTGCACAATTGTGCACCAAAACAGCAGCTAATTTTGGAACGGAATGGTAAGAAAATAACTGAAAAAACTGGGTCAGCGTTTGGAATCAAAACAGTATTCTGTGGCGTTCGTCGTAGTAGACGAACCGGAAAACGATTATTGCTCTGATATTGCTCTTATTATTGCTCTGATTATCTTATGAGTGTCCCTTGAACCTGATCTAGATCGCTAGGATATATTGTACGCTACTTAACACAATAAACAATACACAATGAACAAGGCCAAGGTATAGACAGCTCATTGATATGTAGAGCAAAACAAAAAAGAAATAGGCAAAATTGATATTAGATAAATGGGAAATGGAAAAAGCACTTTGCAGTCGGTAAACACATTGCAAAGATTACTTTACAAAAGCTGCAAGACGGAACTTCTTTTTGGTCTTTCTGTGTTTGACAACTACTCTGCTTGCTGGAGGAGCGTTTCTTTAACGTAACCTTGTATGCCAATCCGCGATTGCCTGTTTTATTCGTGTGCATTTTGCTAATCAAATAGTTTAAAATAAAAACTGAAAACTGAAACTAAAATCGTCATATCTCATCAGCTCACCGATCCATGGGTGGAATTTAATATTCAAATGGTGGAGCCAGTGCCACACCAGCGTTTCATTTTGCTCCACCAGTTTTATGTTTTGACTCAACAACTTTCGTCAGATGTGAAGGTTTCCTGGCGTTACAATGAGCATTGTTCACCTCAACCAAGCAAAACAACCAACCAATATCGCATTTTGCACCACCAACTTTTTGGAAAAGCTCCACCCATACACCACACACCTAGCACATCCAGTCAGCACACCGTCAGCACATCCAGTCAGCGCGCACACCGGTCACCGACAGAAGAGTCACATCTCCAAACATCCGCCACACCGAATAACCACGTCACCCGGCGGCAACTCTCAAAAGCGAGCCGAGCCGAGCCGAGCCGAGCCGAGCCGAGCCGTGCCGTGCCGTGCCGTGCCGTGCCGTGCCGTGCCGAGCCGAGCCGAGCCGAGCCGAGCCGAGCCGAGCCGAGCCGAGCCGAGCCGAGCCGAGCCGAGCCGAGCCGAGCCGAGCCGAGCCGAGCCGAGCCGAGCCGAGCCGAGCCGAGCCGAGCCGTACCGAGTCGAGCCGTGCCAAGCCGTACCGAGCCGAGCCGAGCCGAGTCGAGCCGAGCCGAGTCGAGCCGTGCCGAGCCGAGCCGAGCCGAGCCGAGCCGAGCCGAGCCGTGCCGAACCGAGCCGAGCCGTGCAGAACAGAGCCGAGCCGAGCCGAGCCGAGCCGTGCCGTGCCGAACCGAGCCGAGCCGAGCCGGGCCGTGCCGTGCCGAGCCGAGCCGAGCCGAGCCGAGCCGAGCCGTACCGAGCCGTACCGAGTCGAGCCGTGCCGAGCCGAGCCGTACCGAGCCGAGCCGAGCCGAGCCGAGCCGAGCCGAGCCGAGCCGAGCCGAGCCGAGCCGAGTCGTGCCGAGCCGAGCCGAGCCGAGCCGAGCCGAGCCGTGAGCCGAGCCGTGAGCCGAGCCGAGCCGAGCCGAGCCGAGTCGAGCCGAGCCGAGCCGAGCCGTGCCGAGCCGAGCCGTGAGCCGAGCCGTGAGCCGAGCCGAGCCGAGCCGAGCCGTGCAGAGCCGTGCAGAGCCGTGCCGTGCCGAGCCGTGCCGTGCCGTGCCGTGCCGTGCCGTGCCGTGCCGAGCCGAGCCGAGCCGAGCCGAGCCGAGCCGAGCCGAGCCGAGCCGAGCCGAGCCGTGCCGAGCCGTGAGCCGAGCCGAGCCGAGCCGAGCCGAGCCGTGCCGAGCCGAGCCGAGCCGTGCCGAGCCGAGCCGAGCCGAGCCGAGCCGAGCAGAGCAGAGCCGAGCAGAGCAGAGCAGAGCCGAGCAGAGCAGAGCAGAGCAGAGCCCTGCCGAGCCGTGCCGTGCCGAGCCGTGCCGAGCCGAGCCGAGCCGAGCCGAGCCGAGCCGAGCCGAGCCGAGCCGAGCCGAGCCGAGCCGAGCCGAGCCGAGCCGAGCCGAGCCGAGCCGAGCCGAGCCGAGCAGAGCAGAGCCGAGCCGAGCCGAGTCGTACCGAGCCGAGCCGAGCCGTACCGTGCCGAGCCGTGAGCGACCCGAGTGTGACAGTGTGACACCGAGCGCCCCGAGTATGACAGTATGACACCGAGCGCCCCGAGTGTGACAGTGTGACACCGAGCGCCCCGAGTGTGACAGTGTGACACCGAGCGCCCCGAGTGTGACAGTGTGACACCGAGCGCCCGAGTGTGACAGTGTGAGAGGCGGCCGTGGTCCGGACTCGATTGTCGGGGCGGAACCCCGCCGAGGTGGCTGGTGACCGCCTCAATGCCTCGCAGAAGCGGTCCCAGGCAGCGTCACAGGGGGAAGATCGTTCCCTTGGTGACGGTGGCGGTGACGGTGACGGCAAGCAGTAAGTCTGACCATGATGATTGACAGGGTTCTGGTGGGGCGATGGGTTTGGAGAACGTCCCGAATCGGCTCCTGGCGACGCCCCTGGCCGCTTAAAACCGAGCGGGCATGTGATGTCTTTCTTCTGGGCCGGCCATTGTGTGGTGTGAGCAGGTCCCCCGGCGGGCGGCAGCGGCGGGCGGCGGGCGGCGGGCGGCGGGCGGCAGCGGCAGCGGCGGGCGGCGGCGGGCGGCAGCGGCAGCGGCGGGCGGCGGGCGGCGGCGGGCGGCGGGCGGCAGCGGCGGGCGGCGGGCGGCGGGACGCAGAGCTGAGATCGAAGCTGAGAGGTGCCCCCCCCCCCCCCCTCCGTGGTCTGTTGACCCATGGCCGCGCTCACCTGTCATTAGTGCGCCTAATCCGACTCTGTTTGTTCTCTATGGAGCCTTCAGTGTGAGTTTGAAAACAAGGTGAGAGACGCCGCGGGGCCGAAACGCACGCGGTGCCGGGCTATTGTTCATTGCGTCTAATCCGTTCAGCGAAGGCCGCTTGAATCAGCCGCCATTTCACTGTAGTTAGTCGGGTGGATACAACAGTGTGTGGCGTCTATAGAGAAAACATGGGATATGCCAGTGTTACTGTGTCATCCGAGAGACAGACGCGCTGACAGCGATATGAGACAATGGCTCAATCGTCAGCCGAGCACCGGCAAACATTCGCACATTATCGCTGTGACCATGCATTTTTGCAGGAGAAGGAAATATGCGTGCTGTTATATCAATGCTATTGAGTGGGCTAGGTCAGCACCCAAAATAATTCGTCATGATTGTCACTGGTATATTACACCGGAAATAGATATAAGCACTGGCGGATCCAGCCGTCGGTTTTGGGGGGGGGCAACTTTTTGTGGCAAAAAGGTACCCCCCCCCCCTTTTTTTTTCTCCGCGGATTTGGGCCGGTTACCTTATTTTGGTATTCGAGCATAAGAAATTAACTTTTCAAATTCACAACAAAACAAAATAGGGGTTGACAAAAAAAAATTGGAAATCCGAGAGCTATTTTGAAGAAAATTTATTTTCCCTTCTTTTCGCGTGTTTATTTGCAATTTGCTTGAAATCTCTGATTTCTACGATTTGCCAAACATTTGTCATTTTTCCACCAAAACTGGCATGACATGACGTCATTAAAACGTCATTATCTCCCAAAATACTACATCAATTTCATTTAGAGTTGGTGAGAAGACTTAGACTTGATGCAGGATAAGGTACTGAAAGTTTCACGTTGATATCAATCATAGTTTTCAGGTTATTGAGAAAATCAGGGAGGGGAAGATTCTGCCCTCCCCCTCCCCCCGCGGTTTCGGACAAAAAATCACATAGAGGTCAAAGGTCAAGGTCATGGGGACGAATACGATATTTTAAGCTTCGGTACCAGCTTGTGTACCCTCTAGTTTTTAGTTTACCGTCCGATTTGCTTGCAATGGGCAAAAAGGGACTCGTCGGCATCCCAGCTTGCGTCAGGAAAAACAAAAAATCACCTAGAGGTCCAAGGTCAAGGTCACGGGGACGAATACGAGATTTTAAGCTTCGGTACCAGCTTGTGTACCATCTAGTTTTTTCGTTTACCGTCCGATTTGCTCGCAATGGGAAAAAAGGGACTGGCCGGCACCCCACCTTTCGTCAGGAATAACAAACAATTACCTAGAGGTCAAAGGTCAAGGTCACGGGGACGAATACGAGATTCTAAGCTTCGGTACCAGCTTGTGTACCCTCTATTTTGTTTTTCTTTACCGTACGATCTGCTCGCAATGGAAAAAAGGGACTCGCTGGCACCCTAGCTTGCGTCAGGAAAAACAAAAAATCACATAGAGGTCAAAGGTCAAGGTCACGGGGACCAATACGATATTTTAAGCTTCGGTACCAGCTTGTGTACCCTCTAGTTTTTTAGTTTACCGTCCGATTTGCTTGCAATGGGCAAAAAGGGACTCGACGGCACCCCAGCTTGCGTCAAGTAAAACAAAACATCACCTAGAGGTCAACGGTCAAGGTCACGGGGACGAATACGAGATTTTAAGCTTCGGTACTAGCTTGTGTACCTTCTAGTTTTTTCCGTTTACCGTCCGATTGGCTTGCAATGGTCAAAAAGGGACTCGACGGCACCCCAGCTTGCGTCAGGAAAAACAAAACACCACCTAGAGGTCAAAGGTCAAGGTCACGGTGACGAATACGATATTTTAAGCTTCGGTACCAGCTTGTGTACCCTCTAGTTTTTTTGTTTGACGTCCGATTTGCTCGCAATGGGAAAAAGGGACTCGCCGGCACGTTAGCTTGCGTCAGGAAAAACACAAAGTCATCCAGAGGTCAAAGGTCAATGTCACGGGGACGAATACGAGATTTTAAGCTTCGGTACCAGCATGGTGTACCCTCTAGTTTTTTCGTTTACCGTCCCATTTGCTCGCAATGGGCAAAAAGGGACTCGCCGGCACCCCACCTTGCATCAGGAAAAACAAAAAATTACCTAGAGGTCCAAGGTCAAGGTCACGGGGACGAATACGAGATTTTAAGCTTCGGTACCAGCTTGTGTACCTTCTAGTTTTTTCGTTTACCGTCCGATTTTCTCGCAATGGGAAAAAGGGACTCACCGGCACCCCACCTTGCGCCAGGAATAACACAAAATCACCTAAAGGTCAAAAGTCAAGGTCACGGGGACGAATACGAGATTCTAAGCTTCGGTACCAGCTTGTGTACCCTCTAGTTTTTTCGTTTACCATCCGATTTGTTCGCAATGAAAAAAAAGGACTCGCCGGCACCTCACCTTGCGCTAGGAATAACAAAAAATCACATAGAGGTCAAAGGTCAAGGTCACGGGGACGAATACGATATTTTAAGCTTCGGTACCAGCTTGTGTACCCTCTAGTTTGTAGTGTACTGTCCGATTTGCTTGCAATGGGCAAAAAGGGACTTGTCGGCATCCCAGCTTGCGTCAGGAAAAACAAAAAATCACCTAGAGGTCCAAAGTCAAGGTCACGGTGACGAATACGAGATTTTAAGCTTCGGTACCAGCTTGTGTACCCTCTAGTTTTTTAGTTTACCGTCCGATTTGCTTGCAATGGGCAAAAAGGGACTCGACGGCACCCCAGCTTGCGTCAGGTAAAACAAAACATCACCTAGAGGCCAAAGATAAAGGTCACGGGGACGAATACGAGATTCTAAGCTTCGGTACCAGCATGGTGTACCCTCTAGTTTTTTAGTTTACAATCCGATTTGCTCGCAATGGGCAAAAAGGAACTTGCCGGCACGTTAGTTTGCGTCAGGAAAAACAAAAAGTCATCCAGAGGTCAAAGGTCAAGGTCACGGGGACGAATACGAGATTATAAGCTTCGGTACCAGCATGGTGTACCCTCTAGTTGTTTCGTTTACCGTCCGATTTGCTCGCAATGGGCAAAAAGGGACTCACCCGCACGTTAGCTTGCGTCAGGAAAAACAAAACATCACCTAGAGGTCAAAGGTCAAGGCAACGGGGACGAATACGAGATTTTAAGCTGCGGTACCAGCTTGTGTACCGTCTAGTTTTTTCGTTTACCGTCGCATTTGCTCGCAATGGGCAAAAAGGGACTCGCAGGCACCCCAGCTTGGGTCAGGAAAAACAAAAAATCACCTTGAGGTTAAAGGTCAAGGTCACGGGGACGAATATGAGATTTTAAGCTTCGGTGCCAGCTTGTGTACCCTTTAGTTTTTTCGTTTACCGTCCGATTTGCTCGCAATGGGCAAAAAGGGACTCGCCGGCACGTTAGCTTGCGTCAGGAAAAACAAAACATTACCTAGAGGTCAAAGGTCAAGGTCACGGGGACGAATACGAGATGTTAAGCTTCGGTACCGAAGCTTAAAATCTCGAAAAAACTAGAGGGTACACAAGCTGGTACCGAAGCTTAAAATCTCGTATTCGTCCCCGTGACGTTGACCTTTAGGTGATGTTTTGTTTTTCCTGACGCAAGCTGGGGTGCCGGCGAGTCTCTTTTTGCCTATTGCGAGCAAATCAGACGGTAAACGAAAAAAAATAGAGGGTACACAAGCTGGTACCGAAGCTTAGAATCTCGTATTCGTCCCCGTGACCTTGACCTTTGACATCTGGATGACTTTTTGTTTCTCCTGACGCAAGCTAACGTGCCGGCGATTCCCTTTTTGCCCATTGCGAGCAAATCGGACGGTAAACGAAAAAAAATAGAGGGTACACAATCTGGTACCGAAGCTTAAAATCTCGTATTCGTCCCCGTGACCTTGACCTTTGACCTATAGGTGATTTTTTGTTTTTCCTGACGCAAGGTGGGGTGCCGTCGAGTCCCTTTTTGCCCATTGCGAGCAAATCGGACGGTAAACGAAAAAAAAACTAGAGGGTACACCATGCTGGTACCGAAGCTTAAAATCTCGTATTCGTCCCCGTGACCTTGACCTTTGACCTCTGGATAACTTTTTGTTTTTCTTGACGCAAGCTAACGTGCCGGCGAGTCCCTTTTTGCCCATTGCGAGCAAATCGGACGGTAAACGTAAAAACTATCGGGTACACAAGCTGGTATCGAAGCTTAAAATCTCGTATTCGTCCCGTGACCTGGACCTTTGACCTCTAGGTGATTTTTTTGTTTTGTTTTCTGACGCAAGCTGGGGTGCCGGCGAGTCGTTTGAGCCCCTTTGCGATTAAATCGGACGGTAAACGAAACAATAGAGGGTACCCCGTGCGATGACAATTTAGTGACCTCTGGAGGTCAAACCATTTGTCCTAGGTCAAAACAGATTGCATATTCGTGCATAACTCGATGAGATCTACCCATATGCTAAGTTTGGGTAAAATCGGAACTCGACGCTGAAAACGAATACGAATACGACGCTAACTTGATGCACATGGCCAAACTTACCTTCAGAAGTATTCTATTTACCCAGGGGGTGTCATCCCCATCTACGTAACCGTGCCCACTTCTACTTATGACGTCACCCCAGTAGTCGATTCTGGCGCATGTCTGCAGTCGGTTAAAACTGTTTTTCGCAAATAACTTTTTGACAAATATAGATATAGCAATGATTTTGATGTCATCGTGTTCGCCTCGTCAGAACACGTCGATTCATACAAATTCCATGTGGTTTAGGTCAAATCAAAATTTCATCGAAGGGGCGGGGCTTAGAGCCTCAGCTGGTGACCGCCGAACCGCAGGGGGACCGTAAACAAGGCCCTGACCTTGATGACCTCTAGTGACCTCAATATTGATCTGAGCCTAAAATGATCCAGAAGATTTCGATTTGCCTTGTTTTGAGCTTTTCAACGCTGTCTTTTCCTTTTTCGTAACATTTTTACTTTCCGAGTTAGATGATATTTATTTCTCCCGAAATAGCTTTAACTGCAATGGCGGAGGAGGCCGATGGATCCACATGACGTCACGCTCTGACGTCATGATCACACAGAATCGCCGGATGACTCTACCTCCTATATATGGCCTTGTATTTACCGTGCTTCAGACAAGGCTTATATATGTCCTTCATGCCTTCGGATTGTGTCTTGCGCCACTAATGTTTCTTTTGCCTATGTCGATTGCTACCAAATTACTTCTATATTTTTTCACCAAAGAATTACTTTTATCACAAAGATAAAAAATAAGGTATCGTTTAGTCATTAACGATCACTTTTTGAGTGAACCTTTTGGGGGGGGGGCCAAACAGGCCACTTTGGGCTTTGGGGGGGGGGCGGCCGCCCTAAATGCCCCCCCCCCCCTGGATCCGCCAGTGGATATAAGCACGTAGCCAATTTCATTGCAGACTTTTTGTGTTGTGTCGATTCAGCAAACTGCGTTGTTGAATCTTCATAACTATGAACATTGAACAATATCAGAAGATTCCTGACAAGCTTGTTAGGAACATACTTATATTTATCACAGACATGAACAGTTGTACGATTATCGTCAAACTCAACGCTGATTATTCCCCTATGCATTTATGCACGTACACACACAAGCATGCCAAGGCTCAATACCAGTAAACAGCTGACCTTCAATACCACTTCGGCCGAGTCTACATCAGGCCTACTAACAACACCTGCACCCACTGAACGGTTGTCTGAGCCACGCTTTGTTCGGAGGAAGTTATTGGAGAGTACATCACTCGTCACGCAAAAAGAAGCTCCATTGAGTCACAATTAATAATGTAAATATACAGTCGGGACAGTTATTACTACAGCGCGTCTACGATATGCGCGCCCGCTTCAACTACCAAAATTAATTGACATAATCAACTCAGCATAGGAAATACAATTTATTGTTCTGTACTTGCGTATGGATCCAGCCCACATTGACCAAATGATGCATAAGTTAAGTATTTAATTAAATATGATAAATCTGATTATTTGAATTTAACGGTAACTGCATTGGTGAATACATTCAAAACAAAAAAAAGAAGAGAAAAAAGTTACCTATAGGAAAAAATACAATTATCCTCATGCAATATTGTCGCACGACCAAATACCATCGGAGATATTGGGGGGAAAAGAGACATAAACATTATCGAACTATTATGAGGTAACAACAACCTTGATGTTCTACAAGCGAAATCTGTTTCTTTTGAATTTATTAGACAAATATGGCATGTTTTACATGTTAAAAAGTGCGCACTCTTCCAATTTCTACGACGACCCCAATTAGTTCCAAAGCTGCTTAAACCATCGTCTGCCACTTGTAAACAATTTTCGAACAGACGCAACGTCACAATTATTGATGAGCAGCATGATACGCGGCCCACCCAGACACACTGGTTCGTCAATATTTTGCAACGCCAGACCGATACCTTCAGCACTCTTCACAAACACAACTAATTATGACTAATCCGCTATCCTGTTCTGGCGGCACCTCGGCCAACAATGGCGGCGCTGCCGTGGCACTGTTTTGATATGTAGCACGCGGCGGGCAGGCGCTCAGCGCTACTTTGCACGTCGGTGCATGAGGGAGTGCTGAGTGACTGTGGTGTTACTGTGATTATGGAAGGCCACCCACGGCGTGTAAGATGATATCGTGACGCCCCTCACGAACGGCAGCGGTTGGAAGACTGCCGGGAGGGGAGTAATTATAGTGTGGTGGGAAATAGTGGTCAAAGCTGGATTTGGGCGGCGTTCGACAGATAAATATGCCCACAAAACAGCTCAGTGAGCTTAATGGTTGAGAATCAATGAGTTCTCAACACAGTTTCAGCAAGCCCATTATTCACACAATACTCAGGAGGTTGTTAACTGATGTGAATACAAAAATAGGTGAGCGAAATGTGTCTCTCGGTCTAGCACACACCAATACTCAGGAGGTTGTTAACTGATGTGAATACAAAAATAGGTGAGCGAAATGTGTCTCTCGGTCTAGCATACATTTTATGGAACCATTCCCGTGGTCCACCGTTGTGTCCCGTCCCATCCCGTGGTCAGAGTCCCGTCTCGTGGTCAGAGTCCCGTCTCGTGGTCAGAGTCCCGTCCCGTCCCGTCCCGTCCCGTCCGTCCCGTCCCGTCCCGTCCCGTCCCGTCCCGTCCTCCGTCCCGTCCCGTCCCGTCCCGTCCCGTCCCGTCCCGTCCCGTTCCGTTCCGTTCCGTTCCGTTCCGTTCCGTTCCGCCCCGCCCCGCCCCGTCCCGTCCCGTCCCGTCCCGTCCCGTCCCCGTCCCGTCCCGTCCCGTCCCGTCCGTCCCGTCCCGTCTGTTCTGTTCTGTCTGTTCTTCTGTTCTGTTCTGTTCTGTTCTGTTCTGTTCTGTTCTGTTCTGTTCCTGTTCCGTTCCGTTCCGTTCCGTTCCGTCCGTTCACGTTCCGTTCCGTTCCGATCCGATCCGATCCGATCCGATCCGATCCGATCCGATCCGATCCGATCCGATCCGATCCGATCCGATCCGATCGATCCGGTCCGGTCCGGTCCGGTCCGGTCCGGTCCGGTCCATTTCATTCCCATTCCATTCCATTCCATTCCATTCCATTCCATTCCGTTCCGGTCTGTTCCGGTCTGTTCCCGGTCCGTTCCGCGTCTCGTTTCCCGGTCCGTTCCTGGTCCGTTCCCGGTCCGTTCCCGGTCCGTTCCCGGTCCGTTCCGTTCCGTCCGTCCTGTCCCCGTCCTGTGCCGTCCCGGCCACGGTGATTTTCGCTCGCCGGTGCGTTTCCCCCGCAGGCCACACGACCGGAATGACAATGAGTCACGTGACCGGCCGGACGACCCGCCGATACGCCGACAGTGGACGTGTCTGCCTGTCACGTGACCCGGCCGCAAGCGATGGCTGCGTCTCCTGCGAGATTCCAGCTGAGACGACACGGAGGGGAGAGGAGAGGGAAAGAGAGGGAAGAGAGAGGAGAGAGGGAGAAGAGGGAGAGAGAGGGAGAGAGAGGGAGAGAGAGAGGAGAGGAGAAGAGAGGTAGAGAGAGGAGAGGAGAGGAGAGGAGAGAGAGGGAGAGAGGAGAGAGAGGACGAAGAGGGAGGAGAGAGGAGTAGAGAGGAGAGCGAGGAAGCTGACGAGAGCGAGAGAGAGCGAGGTAGCGAGAGGGAGAGCGAGAGCGAAGGAGCGGAGAGCGAGAGCGAAGAGCGGAGCGGAGGAGAGCGAGGAGAGCGAGAGCGAGGTAGCGCGAGAGCGACGAAGAGAGCGCGAGAGCGACGCGAGAGCGCGAGAGAGAGAAGAGAGAGAGAGAGAGAGAGAGGAGAGAGAGAGAGAGAGAGAGAGAGAGAGAGAGAGAGAGAGAGAGTAGAGAGAGAGAGAGAGAGAGATAGAGAGAGAGAGAGGAGAGAGAAGAGGAGAGAGAGAGATATGGGGATGAGGAGAAGGAGAAGAGAGGACCATAAGAGAGGAGGAGGAAAGGGAGAGGAGATAGGCAAGAGTAATGCTACAGAAGACGAGAAGAAATATAAAAAATTCCAACGTCAACAGTATTGGTGATCCGCATAGCCAATAAACAGATCACTGAAGACGTAGTTTTCAGGAGCTTTATATCGTACTCAATCTCGATCTAAGGATGGTAGAGTCTATTCTCGATAAGCCATCTTTGGAAGCGCGAGATACTGATGGTTCTGGACGTTTACTCACATATCTCCGACCTGTTCAGTGGCCACTAATAACTCAGAGAAATTGGTCACAATTATTGAATGGACAAATTAATAACAGCCGCAAGTCATAATACCTCAGAATCGAGACGGATACATCTACAAGGTCCGACTGAACTTAAAATTCTTTCAATGACATATTGAAATGCAGAATTGAATCTGATAGATCAGATAATGATCCATTTACCCAATAGTAATTCGCGTAAATCCATGTAACTGTGTACTACACCATAATTACTTTCAACACCTCCGCTTACATATTCTATATACATCCGCACTCACTCCTATTCAATCACAATAGACTATCACATCTGCTATTTCGTAAATGAACGATATAAAGCATCCGCGAAGCTTAATTCTAGATTTGCTTCACTTACCTCTAGGTTACGTCCCAAGACACACTCCATAGCTGATAGACTTACTCGACAGCACGATGAAAGCGATGAACTGAAAATATGACAAGTACAGCTGGTGTGCGAGGTCTTCAGCCCGATGCCGTCGATGCTTGTCGTGTCTCAGCGCAGATGAGTCAGCAGACATTGGTCGCCTGTAACCGTCATTGACTGAGGGGGGGTTTTAACGCATGCCCCTCCCCACATGATAATTTTCGTATAGTCCACAATCCAATAGCGCTCTCTAACGTGAAACTTCAGGTACCTGTCTTCTAATTCACGTTACGTCTATCTGTAAAAAATAATCTAACCCCCCCCCCCCTTCACCCACGCGCGTCCGCCCCCCCCCCCAGATCAATTTCGTTACTCCCAACCAATATCGCTTAAACTGAACGTCAAGACCGCTTCAAAAGTCTTATCAATTACGTACTCAGAAAGATCAATTGGCGTTGGGCATTTCATTGCATATCGAATTAGTGACGTTCTAACCACCTAAGTTTCAGACCAAATCAGCTAAAAAGTTTAACAGACCTTACAAAAAAGCTATATCAAACGATAACTCAAAAGATATTGTCAATACCTCATACAAGGAAATTACCATCCCATACTCTCAGAATGATATTCTTGACCTCATTTGGACAGAACTTCATATCACAAATTTTGGAAATCCATAGCGCTAAAAATCACATTTTCAAAGATATCAAAAAGCCAGAACAGCATTACACATAATACCAATTAATTCTCCAGACTCAGAACTGCAATATCACCGATTAGTGACTTACTTAATTTGCACTTCATTGGACAACTCATGACGTCATTATTCAAAAATTGCGTCTGCTTGTGGACCAGATACAGACAATAAATGCACTCACTTAATTCTACGTGAGACCAAACTGTCTAGAAACATCCTTTTATTTATATTAACTTTCTTAAATTTTGATCCTTCAGTGACCTGAACTTGAATGACCTGACACTTGGCACATGTCGACTCACACTCAATTTAGCTCATGCGTATGACATAAATCTACTTACGAATGATCAACATATTCGCATGACCCTATCTGAATATTGCTTTAACTGCAAGACTCTATTTTTCGACTTACCCTCCTTGCAACTCATTCTACATACGCTGGACTTAGCATCGTTGTAGTCATGTGTAATCCTAGTGTGAGGGGAGCATTAAGCTCAAGCTCAAGAATCTCTGACCCCAGTCTCAATGTTAACTCATGCGACAAGTGATGTCCTGGAGCCTTTTTTGAACCCTCCCTTACATTGTGAATATGTCCTAACAGTTTTTCACTCCGTTTGATATCCACTTCTATTGCCCATTATAGCCTCTCGACTCTGATCATATGTTCACTGGGATTTAACCCCAACTCAACGTTCATCAATTTTAGATCAGCATGTTATCTAACCGCCAGACAGTTGTGCTCACTAGACTCGAAGTATGACTAGTGATGTCTAGCGGTTCAACATTTCTTCGACTTATAGTTCTACCCAGACTTTCTACTCTCTATGCTGTACGCGTCAAAATTTCCTGACGAGCGATCAGTTACTACAGCTCTACTGTCGCCTTCTTCGTTCGTACCAGTAACCGTACAGCATGAGCCTACAAACACTTCCTTGAATCCACTAAACGTATCCATGTCCAACATTATATAGACGCCAGTCATGACCTGTCTCTAGGTTTCCCAGATACAAAACTGCACTTGATGCTCAATATAAGACAATAGACAAGGAATCTATCTTCCGCTATCATAAACGCTCTTGCAGTCTCGTAACTCCGACACTGATATCCTAGCAAACAATTTCATGAGCTACGTACCACGACTGTTATCCAAGTCAAACTTCTTGCCTTCGTAAACCTTATCCTAGTCCATATTCTTATACTGACTACACCAAAATCTTCAAGATAATGTAGAAATCAGATTCAATTACTGTCCACTTACATAGACTTCGCAAGACTTTTTGTCCAAAGACAGTGTTTGACACAACCATTCGACTACCTTATGAGCATCATCCAGCCAATCTATGACAACATCGCAAGGAAGACATGTATGAAACTTCGTCACTTTTATCACATTGACTTGCTGAATAACTCTATTAACGGCCCGTTGCCCAGGTGACGACAATCTCGAGGTTAACCACCCGCCCCTCTCAACCTTCAGCTCGCCGTGTTTTTTCTAAGCCTCATAGACGAAAAAAAAAAAACCACGAAAAACAACGTAAGAAAGCACGTAGCAAAATTCATATAAAACTACTTTGAGACTCTTCAAAATCATTTTAAAACTTGATTCCAATTAAAGGTCACCATAGTCATCAAGGTCTGATTTCAAGTTTAGGGCTTCGCTCCAGAAACCCCCAGATATCACAGGAACTATGATAGCTAGGAACAAAAAAAAACGGAAGCTCTTGAAAATCCAATTGCCCAAGTGTCCTCAGATTTAATTCAGATTCAATAGTTTAGGCTTCCAGAGCTCATCAAATGCCAAAAAGGCCATTTTTTTTTTAGCAAAACAGTTTTTACAAACATCTTTTTATCAAATAAAGAATAGGGCAATAATTTTGACCCTATCGAGTTTGACTTCGCCGAGGCACTTCGCATCATATGCATGATGACCAGGTAGGGTCAACTTAGACATTTGAACTCAGTTCAAGGTCAAGTGTGACCTCAATTAGGTCATGTTGCATATTGGGAGACGTGCCTCGACGAGACGAGCACATTCGTGCCAGTTTCACTTCTCTAACTTGATTTTGTCGAGTTCATTGGCAAAAAAATGTTCGTTGACTCTGTGATGGCCTCATCTGACCCTGAGGGTTCACTGCACAAGAATTTGCACCTGGAACTTCAAGAATGGCCTATGATAACATGATCTAGAAGTCATTGGTCTGATATAATTCGTATCCTCAGAATAGGAAGCATTTGATTATGTCCCCATTGGCTTATAATGGAGAGGTCACGAAATTAACCCGACCTAGATCATCGATATAAAACATCCCAGATAAACAAATTGTATGTACCATTGCCCTTATGAAATCCTGTAAGTACGAATCGATCGGCCAAAAATGTGTCTGTGGTACGACCGGAAACATTTTTGGAGGTGTGGTCACCTGACCTGGCCTGGTGACCTTGATCTGAGATGACCCGAGGTCATAATGTTTACACTACGTGTGTAATGTAATGTCCCTAACGAGCTTTAGCCAAACACGGCGGCGCTCCCGCGCGCCGGTTTTTCGCTATCCTCGAAAAACCTTGAGGGGGGTGTCTATAACCGCCCCCCCCCCCCCGGCGCGGGTTGTCTCGACCAAAACTATTAGCTATTTTGTTAATTCCAACTCGATTTCATATCAGCAAGGGCATACAAAATAGAATACCTTCGGTGCATTGTGCATCTGAGGCCCGAACGAAGTGAACTGTCGGTAAGGTCGATAATCTTGCTTTCTGTAAACTTGTGTAGATAGGAATCAACTGATGTTTGAAATATCACAGAAACATGTCACAAAGGAGTGTTTGGGCGCCTCAACTGCTCGGGTTATTGGACGGAAATATGTCACAAGATTACTCTGTCTTGGCCGAAATCCGTCACACACTCGCACGTTGGCAAGTCCATCATATCAGCACGTCTATTATTTTACATCATCGTGTTCCCAGTGAATGAAGATCAGAGGCGCAGCCCAGGGGGGGGGGCGCAACCCCCGCAAGCCCCCCCCCCCCTAGGGTACCGGGGGTCACAGGGGCCCCGCCGAAATTGGTCCAGATACCATTTGCATTAGCTAAATGGCTTTCAAAATTCCACAGAGGAGCCCTCAAACCAGGCAAGGGTCCACTCTGATTGCGTGTCAAGGGCCCGCAGAGACACTGAAGGGCTTTCGAAGCCGCCCAGGGAGCTCTCTGGGCACGTCCAGGGGCCCATTGAGCCCACCAAGGGGCTAAAAAGCTGTCCAGGGGCCTCTCGAGCATGTCAGGGGCCCATTGAGCCTCACTAAGGGCGCACAAACATGCCCAGGGACCTTTCGAGCATGCCCTGGGGGGCCCACCATTGAGGTTCCACTCAGGGGCCAAAAAACTGCCCCAGGGACCTCTAGAGCATGCCCACTTTCGTCCGAGGCCAATTGAGCCCTCCTACGGCCCAACAAACCTGCCCAGTGCCTCTCGAGCATGTCCAGGGGCCCATCTGAGTACGTTCAGGGGCCTCTCGAGCCTGGCCAGGGGGCCCATTATAGTCTGTTTTGGGGGCTTCTTGAACCTGCCCCAGGGGCCCATTATAGTTTTTCCCAGAGGCCCATCGAGTCTGTTCTGGGGCCTCTCTCGAACCCGCCCAGGGCCATTAGAGCCTGCCCAGAGGCCTCTCGAGCTTGCCCAGGGGCCCATTGAGTCTGTTCAGGGAGCCTCTTGAACCTGCCCAAGGGGCCTCTCGAGCTTGTCCAGGGGCCTATTGAGTCTGTTCGAGGACCTCTTGAACCTGCCTAGGGGCCATATAGCAGTCCTTGTCCAGGGGACCTCTCGAGCTTTCCCAATGGTTCATTGATCACTGTTCAGGGGGCCTCTCGAACACTGCCCAGGGGCTATTATAGTCTGATCAGGGCCTCTCGGCTTGCCAGGGGCCATTGAGTCTGTCAGGGCCCTCTCGAGCTTAATCCAGAGGGCCATTGAGTCTATGAACGGGGCCCTCGAGCCTGCCCAGGGTTGCTAGCCGTCGCTGGAGCGCCTGCTATAGCTGAAGCGCCTGCTAGCCGTGGCGGCGCGGTCATAATGAGCGGTAATGTGCTGTACTCTGACCCACACCTGTGCAATGTTTTCTTTGGGTTTAAAAATGGTAATGTGATAAGTCTTATGCGTTTTGAATTCGGTGGGGAGGTACAAAACAATTTAACCATTTTCCTCTCAGAAGAGTGTGTGCTGCATTATTTGACTGCCCAGAGACATCGCCGATGGGAGGGTCGGGGGGAGCGTCTGGGCAAACTCCCCCCCCCCCACTTTTAGAAAGGGCGGAGAGGGTCACCCCCCCCCGCCCCCCCCCACCACCACCACCACCACCACCACCACCACCACCACCACCAACCACCACCACCACCACCACACACTTGTGAGGGGAAAATTAACAATTTATCGTAAAAAATTGTATTGTGCAGTGCAGTCAAAATTAAGCTATACATCAGCTACAGCTATGCTAGCTAGTGTCAAAAACTGGATAATTTCGCGCCGCTTCGCGGCAAGGACACAAGTTTCGCAATTGGCATATACAAAATTTGGAAAATGGGGAAAATAACTTAATTAAGTGTCTGGCTGAGGCTCTCCTTGTAAGTAATTGCTGGCCCCAGGGCCATTCCCTTCATAAAATATTCACTTTTTAAGTTTCAAGCAGGCTACATGTTTAGCTAGTTTGCAGAGTTCCGAAAAAGGCGATCGACGCGAACGCAAAGACGAGGAAGATCGGCACCCGGAAGCTGCTTCAACGGTGCAGAATTTGCTGGACCGAAGAGCTTATAGTGGAAACAGGCCAGAACCATCTCCCCAAGCCATCTCACCTCACGGTCTGGTTCCTATATTAACATTTCGTTTTCGCAGGACCTAAAATTAACATTTTCACGACGCTTCGCGGCGTCACATCGGTAGTCATCGCTCATAACGAAGCCATAGTCATCGTCATCGGTTCAGCCGTAACGCTGCATTGAATGAATAACATTTTTAGCTTAGTATCCTCTACAAGGCCCACCCGCCTATATTTCTGGGTTTGATCAGGCAAAACCGTAAAAATGTGTTAATTAACAAGACATAACTACCTACTATATATGAACATCCCCATAAACAATGCTGCAAAGGCGGCTTAACGATACACGTATCAAAATGGGGGTACATTGTTTCGTCATTTCAGCCGCCCCCCACACCCTCAAAAGCCGACGCCATACCCGTTGTCAGCTAAGATAGGTTTTCTCTCCTGTACGGTAACGGATACAATTAGTAACGCGCTCAGTACAATGCCTACTCAGGGTCCTGGTCCAATCAGCTCATCAAAAGTAGAAGAAGAAAAATTGTTACACAGGGGGCCTCACAAAATAAAAGTGGCCGAAATCCGTCGAGTTTTTCATATACAGGGGTCTTCCTTTGGGTGGGGGCCTCTCCAGGGGCATGGCCCCGCCCCCTTTCCTGAAGTCCTGGCTGCACCCCTGTTGAAGATTACTAGTCATCCGGATCGGAATATGTATTATATGGTCTAACATAAAGCGAGCGCAAACGTGTCGGCTATGAGGTATGTAGTATGTACGGCTGTCATTCCGCCTGTGCCACGTGTAGTCGGCGGTGAGTGCTGGCAGATGGGCACGACAGCCAAGCAGTGACGTTTCGTGACATAGTTATCATATTCTAAAGTAGTTTTAAAACAGGTTAGCGCTTCCCTATATTATTAACATCAATGGTTCAAAATTACTGATAAGCTGTACAAGTTTGACTAGTCATATTTGTTATCTGTACAATGATAAAATACATTGGAATAGATATTCAATAATTGACACATTTTATTTACGAAGACAGCTCCCTGCATCTCTCGCCCCTCGCTGCATCCGTCCATCCCTCCCTCTCACTCGCAGTGGCATTCCGCTCATTCCCCTCCCCTCTCACTCGCTCCCCTGCATCCGTCCATCCCTCCCTCTCACTCGCTTCCCTGCATCCGTCCATCCCTCCCTCTCACACGCAGTGGCATCCGTCCATCCCTCCCTCTCACTCGCAGTGGCATCCGGTCCATCCCTCCTCTCACTCGCTACTGCATCCGTCCATCATCCCTCTCACTCGCTCCCTGCATCCGTCCATCCTCCCTCTCACACGCAGTGGAATCTCTCCTCCCTCACTCGCTTCCCCTGCATCCGTCCATCCTCCCTCTCACACGCAGTGGCATCCGTCCATCCCTCCTCTCACACGCAGCTGGCATCCGTCCATCCCTCCCTCTCACTCGCTACCTGCATTCCGTCCATCCCTCCCTCTCACTCGCTCCCTCATCCGTCCATCCTCCCTCTCACTCGCGTGGCATTCGTTCTATCTCCCTCTCAATCGCTCCCTGCATCCGTCCATCCCTCCCTCTCACTCGCTCCCCTGCATCCGTCCAACTCCCTGCATCCTCCTCCCTCCTCTCACTACGCATGGAATCCGTCCATCCCTCCCTCTCACTCGCAGTGGCATCCGTCCATCCTCCCTCTCACCTCGGTGGCAGTCCTCCTCCTCTCACTCGCTCCTGCATCCGTCCATCCCTCTCACTCGCCTGCATCCGTCATATCTCCTCTCACTCGCTCCCTGCATCCGTCCATCCCTCCTCCTCTCACTCGCGTGGCATCCGTCCATCGCCTCCCTCTCACTCGCAGCTGGCATCCGTCTCATCCCTTCACCGTCTCACTTCCGTCATGCAGTCCATTCATCCTCTCACTACGCTCTGCATTCGTCCATCCTTCCCTCTCACTCGCTCCTGCACTCCGTCCTACCTCTCTCACTCGCGTGGCATTCGTCTATCTCTCCTCTCACTTCGCTCCCTGCATCCGTCCATCCCTCCTCTCACTCGCAGTCGGCATCCGTCCATCCCTCCCCTCTCACTCGCAGTGGCATCCGTCCATCCTCCCTCTCACTCGCTACCTGCATCCGTCATTCATCCCCTCTCACGTCGCTCCCTGCATCCGTCCATCCCTCCCTCTCACTCGCTCCATGCATCCGTCCATCCCTCCCTCTCACTCGCAGTGGCATTCCGTCATCCCTTCCCTCTCACTCGCTACCTGCATCCGTCCATCATCCCTCTCACTCGCTCCCTGCATCCGTCCATACCTCCCTCCTCACACTCGCAGTGGCATTCCCGTTCATCCTTCCCTCTCACTTCGCTTCCTGCATCCGTCCATCCCTCCCTCTCACTCGCTCCCTGCATCCGTCCCATCCCTCCCTCTCACTCGCAGTGGCATTCCGTTCATCCCTCCCTCTCACTCGCATCCCTGCATCCGTCCATCCCTCCCTCTTCACTCGCAGTGC
>JAXIVJ010011115.1:0-5000 GCA_036785665.1 Chirona hameri
TTTTGTGAAGAAAACTAATAGAGTGCTGTTGGTAGAGCTGACGGGCAGTATGGCCTACTGCCCAGTTCCTTCAGTTCCTCCAGCCCAGCCCATTTGTAGGCTTTGTAGCTTAGTTGCAGTTGTAACTCTGAATGGTATTATATAAATATTTCTCCAATTACCTTCGACGTTAATATTTTCAATTTCCCAGCGTCTCTGTGCAGTTGGTTTAACTTCGGAAATTAGCAATGCGTTAAAGTATCTTGTTTTGACTAAAGTAAGTAGCACTTTCATATCCTTTATATTAATTTCGGGTTTTCGCTCATGATCCATCGTAGTCAGCGCCGGACTACGTCTTAGCATTATTTTCCACTGCGTTGGAATTGCCTGGCACCAGCCCATATACACCAAACGATTTATACTTATAAAATAAAGAGGTGACGATCTGTGAATGTTTCGTAACTTAACATGTTACCGTTATCATCCACCATATCATCTACCAGCCTTATCCCTCTACTTAATAATGATCTATTAATCAGCGACTTTCCCTGAACTCGAATGGCTGAGTTTTGCCATATAAGCTGCCTACGAACTTCCTTTCCATTGGCTGGCTCATTTATTAGATTCATTTCACTAAACCATGCAAATATCTCCTTATAATATTTGGGGATACGCCTAGCTCTGATCCTCGTGATGTCGTATCTCACCTGACCAATATCCCTCAAACTTGCCCATATTCTTTCTTGTAAAGCTTGAAACAAAAGTATTTTCTTGTAGCCGTATCATTCTGCCTATCCAGACAATCCTATTTGATTTATTCATAGCTAGATCTAGATCTGGTGCCTTTAGTCCACCTCTCTCCGTCTTCATACTGAGAGTGCCCCTGGCCACTTTAGGAGGGCGACCTCTCCAGATGAATTTCATTATTAGGCTCTGTATCACTGCCAACTCCTTATTATCTATGTTCGTTGCAGTCATAAGGTATGCCATTTGAGTACAATCAAGAATTTAACTACGGTTATCTTTCATCTTATTGTCAACTCTCTCTGCGACCATTGATCCAACGTTCGCTTAACCCGCCAGTTACTGGGGTATATTTCATAATGCGACTTACTGGGGGGGGGGGGGGGGGCTATTTGCCCCCCCCCCTGATCTCCGGAACTACCGGACCGAATGTAAAAATTCAAACGGCATTCGATATCCCTGGGAAATTTATCGAGGGAAACATAATATTGTTGACTTCGGGGTCACCGATGATGTAACAGGTCAGGTCAAGTACAAAATGTTTGACCGTTTCAAAAGGTCTCGATGGATGGAATTGTCGCGCAAAATTGCGATATTAAACGCATAAGCTGTCGATAAATCGGTATGTTTCGTGTGTCTGACACTTCTAAGTACCTTTCTAAGCTGTTTATGACCTTGGGTTAGGTCAAGGTCATCAGGGGTCAAACTGCAGATTACGGTCATTAGGCGTTGCAACACATGTTTATGGGTTGGTCTTTCGTCTAGAACGCGAAACTTTAGAACATTGTTTGTTCCATATAAATAGAAGTAAAAAGCAAAAACGGAAATGCGTTTGTATGCATATGAGCTGTGAGAGGTGGTCGATTTTTGTCATTTAAAGGTCACAAGTCAGTCATTTTTAAGATATCGACTTCAAATTTGGTACACATATTCACCGCACACGTCTCAATCACATATATTCCGATTTTTGTATAATTCAGATTTTTTTCTGGAAAATTTCGTAAAAACAAAAAACAAAACAAAATTGGATTTCTCAAAATTTTGAATTAAAAAAACTCAAAAATCCGAGATAACAGTTTGATATTTTGATCTATTGTCGGTAATTTGATTTAAAACAATTGAGTTTATCTCAAACATCGTATGTCTTATGAGACAAAACTGGTCTAGAAACATGCCTTTTAATTTACATTTTTCAATTTCTAATTTTTAAGTTTTCTGACAGAGCAAAATCGCTGTTCTGGACGTGGTCGATCGAGGTCATTCACTTGACCTGGAAGGTCACTCGTTGACCCGAAACCTAAAAATTGCATACCGTTAGATTCCAAACATGACAGGCAACATGTTGGTTCTTACTGGATTGCTCTATGTTGCTTGGTTTGGAAGTTAACAGGGGGGGGGGTCTTTTTAGGACCCCCGTAGGGCGAAGGTGAAAAAGCTCCCGTAAGGCGAGGGTTAAGGGGCTCTCAGTCGGTCTGATAGGACCCTCAGTCGGCCTGAGGGGACCCACAGTCGGCCTGTGGGGGCTCTCAGTCGACTTGAGAGGGCCCTCAGTGGGCTTGAGGGGGCCCTCAATCTGCCTGAGGGGCCCTCAGTCGGCCTGAGGGCCCCTCAGTCGGCCTGAGGGGCAATTAGTCGGCATGCAGGGGGGAACCTTCGGTCTAAGGGACACTGAGTCGACCTGAGGGGGCCCTGAGTCGGCCTGAGGGCCCTCAGTCGTCCTGAGTACACCATCAGTCGGCCTGAATAGGCCCTCAGTCGGCCTGAGGCCCTGAGGGGCCCTCAGTCGGCCTGAGTTAATCTGAAGGGACCCTCGGTCGGCCTGAGGGCCCTCAGTCGTTCTGAGGGCTCTCAGTCGGCCTGAGGGGCCCTCAGTCGGCCGGAGGGGCTCAGTCAGCCTGAGGGGCACTCAGTCCGATCTGAGGGGCCGTTAGTCGTCTTAGGATAGCCCTCGGATGGCTTGAGAGGTCGGCCTGAGATGGCCCTCGGCCGACTTGAGGATGCCCTTGGTTGATGAGATCGACTTGAGGATGAGGTTGCCTTCGGACCTTCTGAGCCCTGAGGGGCCTTTTGTCGGTATGAGGGGCCGTTACTCCTCAGTCAGCCTGAGGGGCCATTGGTCGTCCTAGGATGGCCTTCGGATGGCCTAAGGAGGTGCTTGGTCACCCTGAGGGAGCCCGCGGTCGGCTTGAGGGCCCTTGACCGGCTAAGGAGCTCCTCTGTCGGCCTGAGGGGCCTCCGATGGACTTGAGAGTCTTCGATCGGTCTGAGGGGCCCTTGGTCGGTCAGAGTGCTCTTCGGTCGGCTCAAGGGGCCTTCGATCGGCCTGAGGGTTCACTCAGCCGCCCCTAAAGGCCTTCGAATGAGCTAAGGGAGCCTTTGGTGGGCCTGACCCAGTAAACATCCCGACGTCGGGCCGCTGTTGACCCGACGTGTAGCCGATGTTACCCCGATGTCGGGCCGACATCGGGCCGACGTCGGCCTACTGTTCACCCGACGTGTAGCCGACATTGAGCCGACTCATGCGAAGGTCACGTCCCAAGCGCTCTGCCAGTAATTACAGAACGCTTTCCAAACTTCAGCAGGCATTCAAACAGTAACACACTAGTGCTAACCCGTCCGCTCCGCTGGACGATTAGCTGGCATCTCCGGGATGGAAGTATCCGCACCAATTCAGCACGTTAATTAACTGGGACTTTTAAACTGAATAAACTCAAACTGAGCGGTGCAGGATAGACAGAGAGATATATAGACACTAGACAGACAGATAGACAGGCGCTTATCAACAGTGGCGTAGGAGCCGGGGGGAGGGGGGCAGGGGGGGGGGGCAGCTTCCCCCCAACTTTATGAGTGGGGGGGGGGGGACAACGCCCTCCCAACTTTTGAGTCTCAATACCTGGTCCAAAATTACGAGGCATAGGGGCTGGGCATGACCCAGCTGTAGTCCAGGATACGCTTATCAACGGTGTATATCAACGGTGATCTTGGGATCTCAGAAAAAAAGGAGTGGTAACGCTGCGTGGCACATGACGCGCCAGCCGCCCGCGCAATTCCACGGGTTTCGACGCCGGCTAGCAGAAAACACATATAGGGTGCTATTTGGTGTGTGTGTGTGTGTGTGTGTGTGTGTGTGTGTGTGTGTGTGTGTGTGTGTGTGTGTGTGTGTGTGTGTGTGTGTGTGTGTGTGTGTGTGTGTGTGTGTGTGTGTGTGTGTGTGTGTGTGTGTGTGTGTGTGTGTGTGTGTGTGTGTGTGTGTGTGTGTGTGTGTGTGTGTGTGTGTGTGTGTGTGTGTGTGTGTGTGTGTGTGTGTGTGTGTGTGTGTGTGTGTGTGTGTGTGTGTGTGTGTGTGTGTGTGTGTGTGTGTGTGTGTGTGTGTGTGTGTGTGTGTGTGTGTGTGTGTGTGTGTGTGTGTGTGTGTGTGTGTGTGTGTGTGTGTGTGTGTGTGTGTGTGTGTGTGTGTGTGTGTGTGTGTGTGTGTGTGTGTGTGTGTGTGTGTGTGTGTGTGTGTGTGTGTGTGTGTGTGTGTGTGTGTGTGTGTGTGTGTGTGTGTGTGTGTGTGTGTGTGTGTGTGTGTGTGTGTGTGTGTGTGTGTGTGTGTGTGTGTGTGTGTGTGTGTGTGTGTGTGTGTGTGTGTGTGTGTGTGTGTGTGTGTGTGTGTGTGTGTGTGTGTGTGTGTGTGTGTGTGTGTGTGTGTGTGTGTGTGTGTGTGTGTGTGTGTGTGTGTGTGTGTGTGTGTGTGTGTGTGTGTGTGTGTGTGTGTGTGTTGTGTGTGTGTGTGTGTGTGTGTGTGTGTGTGTGTGTGTGTGTGTGTGTGTGTGTGTGTGTGTGTGTGTGTGTGTGTGTGTGTGTGTGTGTGTGTGTGTGTGTGTGTGTGTGTGTGTGTGTGTGTGTGTGTGTGTGTGTGTGTGTGTGTGTGTGTGTGTGTGTGTGTGTGTGTGTGTGTGTGTGTGTGTGTGTGTGTGTGTGTGTGTGTGTGTGTGTGTGTGTGTGTGTGTGTGTGTGTGTGTGTGTGTGTGTGTGTGTGTGTGTGTGTGTGTGTGTGTGTGTGTGTGTGTGTGTGTGTGTGTGTGTGTGTGTGTGTGTGTGTGTGTGTGTGTGTGTGTGTGTGTGTGTGTGTGTGTGTGTGTGTGTGTGTGTGTGTGTGTGTGTGTGTGTGTGTGTGTGTGTGTGTGTGTGTGTGTGTGTGTGTGTGTGTGTGTGTGTGTGTGTGTGTGTGTGTGTGTGTGTGTGTGTGTGTGTGTGTGTGTGTGTGTGTGTGTGTGTGTGTGTGTGTGTGTGTG
>JAXIVJ010011115.1:10000-37500 GCA_036785665.1 Chirona hameri
GGTGAGACGGCCATGCCATCCCTCAGCCCCGGTCCGGCTGAGGGAGGAGACGGGCATACGCTGCCCTGGTCTGGCTGAGGGGCGAGACGGACATACGCTGCCCCGGCCCGGCTGAGGGGCGAGACGACCGTACGCTGTCACGGTTTGGCTGAGGAGCAAGACGGCCATACGCTGCTCTTGTCTGGCTGAGGGGTGAGACGGCCATACGTTGTACCTGGAAATGTTGCAAATGACATTGTTTTGGCTTAATGTTAAAGATATGCTTTTAAAAAAACTTTAAAAACAAAATATTTCCAAATATAGACTTGCAATATAACTTACTTATCTAACGGCGACGACTTAAAATTGCCGCTCTTGTCAATACCCATCAAAAGACCGCAAAACGCTCGAAAGCGCAGCTGCGGCGACGGGGCTGGCCTCGACTGGACCACTGCACCAGCGACGTCGTTAATGCTGAGCCGCTCGGCAGCCGTTACATGGGGAATCCCGGGATGACGCCCCCTGAAATGGTGCCGCCGCCCCATGTCCGTAAAGTTAGCGCCATCGTCATCACACAACTCCAGCGTCAACTTTTGATTTTTCCCAAACTTCGTATATATGTCAATCAGACCATGGTGATTCCAAAAATCAAGTCCATTTTGCGATAGCGATTGACCTAGGTCAAATTTGAGGTCAAACGAAGGGGAACGCGCTGGAGCCTAAAGTTACCGACGATTTGCTTTCAAATGGTCTCAAACGTTTCTCCAGGTCAATACCTAACGTCAGCTAGAAATTCAAGTTTTCAGGTCATGGCCTTCCAGGTCATGAATTAGAAGTAGAACTAAACCATATTCAAATTAGGTTCAGAACATGATACTTCGCCGTCCAAATAACGCCACGACGAAACCAGGAAATGGTGCCGCCCCTGTTGGTGTCGCCTGATTTTTTATTATTATTAATAATTATCTTTTTCTGGTTCCTGTCCCCTCCCAAATGGCTGGTGCTTTATGTTTAAAGAAGGAAATTGGAGCTCACAAGCTGAACACTATAATTGGGTTTAGAACAATACTTCGCCGTCCAAATAACGCCATGATGAAACCAGGAAATGGTGCCTCCACTCACCCCCCCCCCCCCCATTGGTGCCGCTTGATTTTGTATTAATGATTATATATTTTTTGTCAAATGTTTGTGTAAATATAGCTCTGATTCCGTTGGCGACTACGAATGACGACCCCCGGGGACGCGGTGCTTCGGGTAGAAACGTTTTCGCAGGGCGCCTTGCGCCTACCACCCGTGTCCCGAGGGAGGGGTGCGAAGCTGCACAAGTTGTTTCAAGTTTTGACAGTGTACTATTAGGTACCTACTATTAATGAACATTGCTTATCATTGCTAATTACTACTACGTACTTGGTAATAACTACTGCAAGACAGACATAATAATTTGGCATGGCTTTCTTGATACCTGATAGCAACAACAAAAAAACGCAAATGAGAATTCAAGAATGAGGAACCGAGAAAGTACAAGAGAAACTAAAAATATCCTTATCAGTGTCAGAAAGGTGGTTCCACGACTAAGTTCGCGGAACAAATTTTTCGCCAACGGCGGAACACATTTTTTAACGCGTATACCAGTACTTTTTGCGTAATTTTTGCTACGCGTTTCTACACACCTTATTTTCATATAGGATAATATGTGCATATATTATGATGTGGAAAGTTGATGAATCGTCAGTCGTATTTCCTGTACAGATATGGTCTTGGCGTCAGTCAGGGACCGAGACTCCCGGGTCGTATGTTAAAAAGGTACCTTGTATCGTTGTGTATGGGAAGCTGGGCTCAAGTCTCAGTCTCGGGTACTTCGTCTTCTGCATAACGTGTTTTTAGTGTCCCAGGGTTATCCATGGCCCCGATGACGATGACGACGTTGGCGGAGTTGTAACCTGAATACGCAAACACTTTTTGGGGAGGTTTTAAAAAAGTTTTTGGTTTAATTTTATGAAAAGTACCAGTTTTCCTTACCTAAATCACTGCAGAAATTCGGATGTTGGGAATTTGGAGGTTCCGCCTTACGATTTCTTTTTTGCAATTTGTGTCGCATCACTGTCACGTTCCGGCCATTGTTCGGAAAGTCAAGTCTCAGTCTATTGTGTATGCTCGTCAGCCATTTGCACCCGCAGACTAGACCAAATCATTTTTTACAGTCAAAGTTTTCACGGAACAAAACTTCCAAGTTCAGAAAAATGAAGAAACGGGCCACTTCTCTGACACTGGTCCTTATTCCCTGTTCCTGTCCCTAATATTTCCTAAATCATCCGGACATTTTTCAGTCAAATCTTTGGATCCAGACGAGCCTCCCACGCCGCAGCCGGCCAGTGCAGCCGGGCCGTCCACGCCGCAGCAACCCAGCGCAGCCGGACCGTCCACGCCGCAGCCGGTCAGTGCAGCCGGGCCGTCCACGCCGCAGCAACCCAGCGCAGCCGGGCCGTCCACGCCGCAGCAGCCCAGCGCAGCCGGGCCGTCCACGCCGCAACAACCCAGCGCAGCCGGACCGTCCACGCCGCAGCCGGGCCGTCCACGCCGCAGCAACCCAGCGCAGCCGGACCGTCCACGCCGCAGCCGGGCCGTCCACGCCGCATCAACCCAGCGCAGCCGGTCCGTCCACGCCGCAGCCGGTCAGTGCAGCCGGACCGTCCACGCCGCAACAACCCAGCGCAGCCGGACCGTCCACGCCGCAGCCGGTCAGTGAAGCCGGGCCGTCCACGCCGCAGCAACCCAGCGCAGCCGGTCCGTCCACGCCGCAGCAGACGAATGCAGCCGGGCCGACCACGCCGCAGCAGACGAGTGCAGCCGGGCCGTCGAGGCCTACACAGCACAACAGTGGCAGGAAATTTCGAGATCAATGGAAGGCAGACTACCCATGGATAGACTACAGCCCAGAAAGGGAGACTGTAACATGTAGCACATGCATTAAAGCGTCAGCAGAAGGGCTGTTACATGCGCAAACGCGGGTGGAATCGGCCTTCTTTGAAGGCTTCAGTAACTGGAAGAAGGCAACAGAGAAATTCCGCAAGCACGAACAAAGCGACTGTCACAAACACGCCATCATCAAAGTACACCTGAAGTCTGCACACAGATTGGAGCAAAGCCTCGAACTACAAACAACAGCAAATCAAAAGGTCGCCCATAAAGCTCTGTCACTGCTCTTTGCATCGGTGCAGTACTTGGGACAACAGGGATTCGCATTCCGCGGACACGAAAACCGCGACGGGGCGCTGTACAACTTGGTGCTTCATCGGGCCCAGACGGACAAGCTCACCGACGTGGTCCACTTCATCAAGGGACGCAACAGCTGGATGTCACCGGTGATTCAAAACAAAGTCATTGAGACGTTTGGACGGAAAGTTCTCCTGGACATCATGGACGAGCTACGAGCTGCCGACTTCGTTGGACTTGTGACTGACGGGACTACCGATCAATCTGGCATGGAGCAGTTCAGCATCTGTGTTCAATACGTGGACCTGAAGATGAGGTCGACAAACGCCTTCGTCGGCTTCTATGATGTCGCCAGCAGCACAGGTGAAACACTGGCCCTCGTGATCAGGGATGTTCTCATCCAGCTGAACGTCCCGATGCAGAAGCTGTCAGGCTTCTCCTTTGACACCGCGGCCAACATGAGCGTTGCTCACAAGGGTGTGCAAAGACGACTGAAGGACCTGAACCCGGAATGTGTCCATGTACCATGTGTCAACCACTCCCTGGATCTGGTCCTCCAGGAAACAGCACGAAAGGCACTGGCGGTGGCAGACACACTGGAATTCGTGAAGGGCGTGGCGAATGATGTCAATGAATCAGCGAAGCGAACAAACCTGCACAAGTCCCTCTTCAAGGAAGGAGAAGTGGTCAAAAAACCGCTGTCCATCGCGCCAACACGGTGGTGTGTGCGTGCCTTGGCCATGAAACGGATGCTCGAGCTGTACGGTCACATGCTGGAAGTTCTCCAGGCTCTTGAGGAAGATCGGTCCATGCATGGTGAAACTCGAGCCAGGATTGTCGGTCTGGCGTAGAAGGCGGAGCAGGCGCCGACCTACGTCGCGCTCGCCCTGACGGCAGCTATCTTCGAGCCATGTGAGACGGTGGCCAAGTCCCTGCAAAGTGCAACAGGTACAGCGATGTCGGCGCTGCAGTCTGTGGGTCTGCTGAAAACCCGCTTGCAAAAACTTCGAGATGGAGGCCTGAGGCAAGAGACGGAGCAAGCGGTAAGTGAGGCTGAGAAGCTGGGGCTGACAGAACCGGTGATGCGGAGGCGAAAGACTCCAGCCAGGATTCGGCATGACGGAAAAGTCGGAGAAGAGTTCCAGGCGAAGTCACCTGTTGAGGCTGTGCGTCTGACGTCGCTGGAAGGCCTGGATCTCGTGTTGGCCGGCCTGGACAGCCGCTTCGATGCCGAAGACCTCAAGCTGGCGGCTGTTCGTGAACAGTCGGTGCTGAAGGCGCTGTCTGGAGGCCAACTAGAGACATCAGAACTCCAGCTACCGGCTACCATCGAATCAAACAAAGTCAAATGCCAGATCAGCGTCTTCAGTGCGGCATTCAAGAGCCCACCTACCTGCCTTGAAGAGGTGTGCACAAAGCTGGCAGACATGGAGGAGAACACGAAGGAGATGTTCAGCGAAGTCAAGGAAGTTCTGTCTCTGATCATGATCCTGCCGTGTTCTGTGGCTTCCTCAGAGAGATCGTTCTCGATGCTTCGGCGTCTCAAGACGTACCTGCGGTCCACCATGAGACAGCCCGGTCCCGGTCTTGGTCAGGCCCGATCGAGGCAGGGGCCTGGTGCTGGCAAATGGGTGGCATGGGGCCCGGTCAGGACGAGGGCCCGTTCACAACATGCCCCCGGTCCTTGCATATTCTTAATACTGGCCAGTTCCTGGTTGGGGTCCGGTCTTGGTAGGGGCCCGATCAAGGCAGGGCCCGGGGCTGGCAGAAGCATGATATGGGGCCCGGTCAGGTGGAGAGACCCGTCCCAACATTACCCGGTCCTTGCAAATTATTTATACGGACCCGTTCTTGGTCAGGCCCGATCGAGGCAGGGGCCCGGTGCTGGCAAAGGCCCGGTCACAACAGGGTCCGGTCCTTGCAAATTATTGATACGGACCCGGTCCTGGAAGCGGCCCGGTCTTGGTCACTGGTCAGGCCCGATCGAGGCAGGAGCCCGGTGCTGGAAAAGGCGTGTATCCGGGGCCCGGTCAGGCGTCGAGCCGGGTTCCTTCGAATTATTGATATCACGGGCACATTCCTGGCATGGGAATAAGGCAGGGGCCCGGTCTTGATCAGGCCCGATCCTGACAAAATGTGGCATGCCGGGGCCGTCCTAATGAGGACCCTCTCATGACAGGGGCTGTTTTCTGCCAACCGAGAGCCCATGTTAAAACAGGCCAGCTCGAACATGGTAAAATCCGCGGTCGAGGCAGGCAGAGGTCGAGAAAAACTGTCTTGCAAATGACGAATTTTGTGAAGAAAACCTTATATTTTCGGTGTCTCATACGAGCCTTTTACGCAACGTTAAGCTGAGCCTAGCCAAAGTTGGGGGGCCGTCCTGAAGTTTGGGGGGGGGGGCAAGAGCACCCTCTGTCCCCTGCTCCTGGGCCTATGCGCCGGCGGCAGCCGTGTCACGGACGTCGCCAGCGCCGGCTGTGCGCTGCGCGCTCTGCCGCCAGTTACGTCACATCAAGTTTTTGGCTCAGACGAGGTGGCCCACATCAAAGGTGAACACATCACCTCCTGATGTGTTCATAAGCTATACATATTATTGGCCATAGCTTTGTCAATTTCCATTGGATTTCCAATTGAAAGTAATGCCGACACTCGTCTTGAAAATGTACATCTTTTGATGGGTGGTTCGTACCTGTAACTGCAATGTTCGCTGCAGGAGAAGGATCCATAATTTATGCCCCTATTATACACGTGACTTCAGGTTTTGAATAAATAACTTGGTTAATTTTGAACCGATTTCCAATTGAAAATTACCAAAAGATGCTTCGTGAAAGTACGCATGTTTGATGGGTGGCTGGTCGCGGTAACTGCAATATATCGATTAAATTGTGCTAATGTTTGTTCTTGCATTATGCTCTCTTGCGGCAAGTTTGTGATGAGCTATAAATATTATTGGCCATAACTTTTTCAATTTGCATTGGATTTCCAATTGAAAATAATACCAACACTCGTCTTGAAAAGGCATACCTTTTGATGGGTGGCTTGTACCGGTAGTTACAATATTCTCCGCAATAGAAGCACATTCACCTGTAACTGCGATACGTTAGGGATAAATGTTGCATGTGGTTACAGTTTTAAGTAATTACCTCTGTCAATTGTGAACCGATTTCCAATTGAAAATTACCAATAGATGCTTCGTAATAAGACGCATTTGTTGATTAGCGGCTGGTCGGCGTTCATGCAATATATAGATTCAATTTTGACAGTTTGTTTTTCGTTTACGATGAATTGACGCTTAGCTCAAAATATTATTGGCTATAACTTTGTCAATTTGCATTGGATTTCCAATTGAAAACAATGTCGACACTCGTCTTGAAAAGGCACACCTTTTGATGGGTGGCTCGTACCGGTAGCTGCAATATTAACATTTAACTGCACATCCACCACACACCGATGGACACACATTTAAACACATTTGTGGGTAGGTATATCACATTTAATTATGCACATGAACATTATGGGTATGTGTTCACGCAACGCCACTCCAACTCGACTCATACAAGGCCATAGTGTACACATTCACACATTTTCAGTCGCGACCAATATACTCGCGAGTCGCGACCCAGCGAACGAGGTTGTTAGTGTTGCTTACATGTTGTGATTCAAGGATAGACTTTTGCCGGTATGACGTCACCACTCGTTTTGGTGACGCAAGATTATTGTGACGTCATTTGTATTCATATAAATATTTTTTTAATAAAAAATATGACAAATTAGTACTTTTTCGCAAAAACGAATGCCAGAACCGTAAACAGGACACTTTTCTATCATTCCACATGCATTTCCCAAGGTGTACTATTCCCTTTAAGGCTTCAGTATCCTTTAGTATTTTACTGGAGGTCTTGTTGCCTAAAACAAAATCCTGATTAATGTAAGGTAAGGTAGGTAAGAGTATATCATCCATCAAGAGCTCCTCCAGAGTCCAGTCTCAACATTCATACTTTTTTGGAGGGCAGAGGCATTCTGAAGTCGGTTATTTCCGTGCAACGCCAATAGTCGCAATGTCAAAAGTCTACAAATTTGGAGGGTACATTAGTAAATATTCCCTTATCTCCCCCCCCCCCCCCCTGTGGTGGAGCCGGCCCTATCAGCAATTCACAACAGTTTGTAAAAATAGGATATTTTCTTTTAAAAAAGTCACTTGAAAGACATACTAGAGATGTTCTCTAAAGATGACAGCGAAACAAAAATACATCTATGCCGCATTCGATGCAAAAGTAGCACATTTCACAAATTCGGTGCGCCATCTATCGTTTGATGTGTTGTCCTTCCTGGGCAGTAGCGCAGTGTATATACCCTGACGTTTGACCTGCCCTGAATAATCTTACTGCTGCCCTGGGCAGCAATTTCTGCATAACAATTTCAAAAGCTGCCCCAAATTTGATGTGTTGGTGCTAACCCTGCCACGACGAGATCTTGTCTAAACCTGCCACGTTTTTCAGACTGGCGCTAGTCTTCAGTTTACACCAGCCCAGCCAGGGATCCATATTCCATACCACTAGTGGATCCAGGGGAGGGCCAATCCGACGTCTGTCAAGACAGCTACAGATTCAGATTCACATTCAACTACTCATTCGGGCCCGTCAGCATTCGTCCTAATTTTGCACACTTATGCAGTTTGACGAGCCACTTACAATGGTGAAGTCTGTTGAGCGCCACATTGAATACTATGTGACCTCTAGAAGTCATCAAAGATTCTGAGGTCACAGGGTGACCCCCTCAGAATGTAATCAAGCTTGGTGTACATATACAGTTTGGCATGTTGATCACGATGATGAAGTCTGTTAGGTGCCACATTCAATACTTTGACCTCTAGAGGTCATCGAAGTTTCTGAGGTCACAGGGTGACCCTCAGAATGTAATCAAACTTTGATGACCTCTAGAGCTTAAAGTATTTAATGTGGCGCCAAACAGATTTCAGCATGATAATCAGCGTTTCAAACTGCATATGTACACCACGTTTGATTAAATTATGATGGGGGTCACCCTGTAACCTCAGATACTTTGATGCCACCTCTAGAGGTCAAAGTATTTAATCTGGCGCCGAACAGACTTCAGCATCGTGATGAACATACCAAACTGCATTTGTACACCAAGTTTGATTACATTCTGAGGGGTCACCCTGTGACCTCAGAAACTTTGATGACCTCTAGAGGTAAGTATTTAATGTGCCGCCGAACAGACTTCAGAATCGTAATAAACGTGACAAACTACATATGTACGCCAAGTTTGATTAAATTCTTAGGGGTCATCATGTGATCTCAGAAAATTTGATGACCTATCTAGATAGAGGTCAAACAAAGTATTGAAAGTGGCGCTCAACCGACCTCACCATTGTAAGTGGCTCGTCAAACTGCTTTTGTGTGCGAAATTAGGGCGAATTCTGAGGGGGTCCGAATGTCCATTCGAATGTGGGGCTGGCCAAAGTATTTAATGTGGCGCCAAACAGACTTCAGAATCGTAATCAGCGTGTCAAACTGCATAGGTATGTACACCATGTTTTATTAAATTATGAGGGGGTCACCTGTGACCTCAGACAATTTGATGACCTCTAGAGGTCAAAGTATTTAATGTGGCGCCGAACAGACTTCAGAATCGTTATCACCGTGTCAAACTGCATATGTAAACGACGTTTGATTACATTCTGAGGGGTCACTCTGTGATCTCAGAAACTGATGACCTCTAGAGGTCAAAGTATTGAAGTGGCGCCGACCAGACTTAAGCATCGTGATTAGCATGTACTGCACATGTACATCAAGTTCGATAACATTATAAGGGGGTCACCCTGTGACCTCAGAAACTTTGATGGCCTCTAGAAGTCAACGTGTTTAATGTGGACCGAACAGACTTCAGCATCGTGATCAACATGTCAAACTTCATATGTACACCAAGTTTGATTACATTCTGAGGGGGTCATCCTGTGATCTCATAAACTTTGATGACCTCTAGAGGCCAAAGTATTG
Organism: Chirona hameri; assembly: GCA_036785665.1. Taxonomy (NCBI): domain Eukaryota; kingdom Metazoa; phylum Arthropoda; class Thecostraca; order Balanomorpha; family Balanidae; genus Chirona; species Chirona hameri. The sequence goes on from JAXIVJ010011115.1 coordinate 19,213, forward strand.
CATATGGCGCTCAACGGACTTCACCATTGTAAGTGGCTCGTCAAACTGCATAAGTGTGCGAAATTAGGGTGAATTCTGAGGGGGTCCGAATGTCCATTCGAATGTGGGGCTGGCGAAAGTATTAAATGTGGCGCCAAACAGACTTCTGAATCGTAATCAACATGTCAAACTGCATATGTACGCCAAGTTTGATTACATTCTTATGGGGTCACCATGTGACCTCAGAAACTTTGACCTTTAAAGGTCAAAGTATTTAATGTGGCGCCAAAAAGACTTCAGCATCGTAATCAGCGTGTCAAACAGCATATGTACAGTCGGTCTCATAATGATCTTCCCTTGCCACCACGTGGCGCTACGGTCGCGATAGGCATACACAAGGTGGCTTCTCCACCGTAGGTTAGTACCCATTGTGGCTGTCTGGCAGGTGCGTGACCTGGGGAGGGGGAGGGGGGGAGGGGAGGGGGAGGGGGGAGGGGAGGGGGAGGAAGGGAGTGCAGGGCGTTGTCGGAATGGAATGCGCCGCGACCCGGGTGGTGGTCAGGGCCGTCTGTCTCGAGGGTCAAGAGGTCACCTGTCCTGAGCTGGCAGAGATCCAATATTGGAGACTGAATAACAGTGTTCATCACATCAGCTCAAATAGCTCAGTCGGTATAGCTGTCTACTCCATGCGTATTCGTAGATTGGTTGTGGGTTGGAACCGCGCTGGCACCAGGCGCTTTCACGTGCATTTCTTTCTAAATCATGCCACGTGTCATGTGCAATGCAGAACCCTGAAATTACGAATGTCCTGCTGATGATCCAACAGATGATTCTGCACGAAAACGCAGGCAATAGTAGTGGGCCTCGCACTGATATGTTCGCATCACGCCGCTCCGTCCTTCACGCTTCACACACACACCCGGGCGAGTTTATATCCATTAAGTTAGCGACGATATCTGCGACGACAGTATTTAAAACCTTAGGTCTATGAAGCATCAACAGGTGTGTATCTGATAGAGCATCTGACTGGCTACGTGTTTAAATTTTACCTTGAACTTGAGATCAGGTCAAAATATCGACACTATCTTTTTTGGCGCAATGCAAATTTCTCAATCGTCGCAAGCGACACGACGGATAGCCAATTCCGGGACGACATCTGTGACGACGGTATCGGTCAACTTGAGATACAAATATGCGTCTTAAAGTATAGCCCATGCAGTGTTCTATCAATTGCACACTTAGCGATGCTTCACAGACCTATGGTTTTCTTAACCCGCGCGGCGCGGGGGGTAAATTTTACCCCCCCCCCCTCGGATTTTCTCCATAACTTGAAAACTATGACAGATATCGAAGTAAAACTTGCAGTACCTTATGGTGCATCAATTCTGCATCTTGTGTAGCAATTTTGTTGAAATAAGTGAGAATTTTGACGAGATAATGATGTTTTAGTGACGTCATGTCATGTCATTTTTGGTGAAAAAACGTTAAATGTTTGAAAAATCGTAGAAAATAGCGTGTTGATGCACATCGCAAATAAAAGGCGTTAAAAGAAAGGAAATAACATTGCCTTTAAAATGGCTATCTCGGATGTTCAAAATTTTGGGGTTTTGACCCCCAAAAATGCAAAAAACTGATTTTTGGGGAAGAATTTCCACACAAGTTTTTCGTTTGAAGATTTTCAAAAAAACCGGAAGACATTAGAGAACCGAGTATGAACGATGTTCAAACCAAATTTCAAAGCAATTTCTATATTTTTGACTGACTTATGGCTCTCTAAGAATAAGTAACTCTTGACGTCATTTTGTTTAATTTAGTTTTTTTGGCTTTTACTGACCAGATACAGACAAATAAATGCCACCACTGTATTTTGAAGACAAAACTAGTCTAGAAACATGCAATGTTTATTTAGATTAATCAATTTCACATTTTGACTTTATTGTGACCTGACCTTGACCTGAGGGCGATTATATGGTGTCAGGCTGTGAAAATGGCTGCTTCTATCGAATTCTACGTGTAAAATAACCCATATAACATGTGTTGCATGGCTTTCGTAGACCTGTGACCTTTTGTGACATGACCTTGACCTTGACCTTTGCTTAAAATTTCACTTTTACTTATGCGGGAGATGCATTGTACATTTGGGAGCACTTTGTGAGATAATAGTTACAATACAAGGCTTTGGATGGAAAGTATAGCCCAAAAAAACAAATACTTAAATTTTGACACTTAACCTGACCGTGACCTGACATGTGACCTTATGCTAATAATTTCGGGTATGCATTAGATTCTGCTCACTGAGAGCTTTCGATCGCCGCCTTACGCGTCTCGCTGCAGTTATTGGTTCGGAAGATACGAGGGGGGGGGGTAAAATTTACCCCCCCAGCACCGGACGTTCGGATGGAGACCCCAGCGCCAGCGCCTGAATTCTACTCTCTGGCAAAAAAGACTCCTTCCCTCAGCTTATTGCTACCATGGAACAGGTTTTAAACTCTTTGGATGCCTGGTTCCACTCCAGGCATCCAAAGTTTGAAGGTCCACGGCCACGGTTTGAAGGTCAACACCGGCAAAACTGAACTTATCGCATTTGGCTCCCGTCAGAATTGTCGTGGCTTAGTCCCGATCTCCATTCGATGTCGCGAGGATACGATCCGTGAGGGCCCTACGGAGAGGAACTTTGGCGTGGTGTTCGACAAGCACCTCACCTGGGACTCTCACGTGTCTGCTCTCGTCAAAAAATGCAACGGTATCCTCATCGGCCTGTCCCACGTGCGTCATCAGATCCCGCCCGACCTTCTGCCTACTCTGGTCAATGCCTTGGTCCTCTCGCACGTCCGAAACTGTCTTGCTGTCTTTGGAAACGGGTCATAAAAATATACAGCGCCTCCAAAAGATCCTCAATTTTGCGCTGCGCGTTGTCTCTGGCCGACGCAAATCGACCACATATCGGACGTGCGAGACGAACTGGGCTGGCCTACCGCCCACCAGTTGTACGAACTTCACTCAATAAATTTTCTGCACAAAATTCGCTCCACCAAATTCGCCAGTGGCTCTTTCCCTTAGCTTCAGGTCAACTCTGCTCTTCGCTCTCGAACCACCCGGCAGGACGCTCTCCCGCGCGCGAGAACCGAAGCAGGCAGGCGGTGCCTTCTTTTTTGTACGGCACAGGTATATAACCGCCTCCCGCTGGAGATTCGCGATTTATCCCTGGGGGCTTTTAAGCGTGCAGTGTCCGAACTTTTAGTTGTGTGAAGCGAGGAAACTGAGTTTGTGACTACGTGTGTGTGTGTGCGTGCGTGTTTTATTTTCTATATCCCGTGTGCACTTTTATATTCATCTGATCTTATTGTGTGTTGTATACCGAGTGTCTTTTAACATGTCTCTCTTCTTAACCCTGACCCGACACTCGGAATAGCCATTTTAAAATGGAGTGTTTTAATTGTTTAATACAATACAATACAATACACAGTGTGTCTGACTGATGGCTATGGTGGGGCCGCTCATCCTTAACCTGCCATTGACTGGGGGGGGGGGGGGGCGTTTAACACCCCTGATGAATTTTCGCAATAGCTGGAAAACTAATAGCACCATCAACGTGAAACTGCAGATACCTTCTTATGAATCGTGTTTACGTCTTGTGTGCAACAATAAAGAAATTTAGTCGATTTTTTTAAATCGAGTTATAACGAATTTAGTGACGTCACTACACTCGAGTTTTACACCAAAATCAGCTAAACTTTGCCAAGCCGTACAAATGGCACATTTGAAGCAAAATGCAATCAAAAAACGCCACAAGATATCAAATTGCAACAGCTAAACACTGGATATCTCGGATGTTTAATATTTTTAGTTTTTGACTCCCAAAAACTCAGTTTTTTTTAATTATCATAATATCAAAATTTTCCTAAATATTAAAAAAACGGAAAATATGTCAGAAAACTATATCTAAGCAACTACCATGCCAAATTTCAAACTTATATCTCCATTTTTGACTGACTTATGACATCTAAAGTATGGGTAACTTATGACGTCATATTTTGAAATTGCGTTTTTTGTCTTTTATTGACTAGATACAGACACATAAATGCCACCACTGTATTTCGGAGACAAAACTGGTCTAGTAACATGCCTTTTTTGCTTAGATTTAACAATGTAAAATTTTGAACTTCGGTGGCCTGAACTTGACCTGGAATTGACATTTACTTCACTTAAATGAAGTCAGGTGGTACAATGATTATCACTATCGAATTATAAGTGGAAAATAACTCATAAAACTTGCGTTGCATGACTTTCGTAGATATTTTGAGCATAGTGACCTTTTGTGACCTGACCTTTACCTTGACCTTGGCCAACAATCTCACTTAAGCTCATGCGGGATATGTATCATACATTTGGCAGCACTTTGAGTGAGACTAATCGCAATCGAAGGCTTGGGATGGAAAGTATGGCCCATAAACTCAAATACGCCGATGTTGACCTATGACCTGACCGTGACCTGCTCTCGTCAAAAAATGCATTTGACCTCACTTTGAAATTTTGAGCATGCTTTAGATTCGTCTCATTGAGAGCTTTCGATGGCCGCCTTGCACGTCTCGCTGCGATCATTGGTTCGGAAGATAACCAGGTGGCGTTTAACGCCCCCCTCAGTCAATGGCGTTCTGCTGAGACCCCAGTCAATGCCGGGTTAAAGGGAAGTGTCAACCTTGGCAGATTCGAGCGAATGCTTTAAAATGACTAAACAGAGTACGCAGATAATTATTCTGCTATTGATTTGTCAAAAAACCCGGGAACTGTGAAGATATTCATGAAATAAAATATTATACAACATGACGTCATTTTCAGATTTACGTCACAAACGCGCCACACCTCCCGAATTTTATGGTGAATCGAATTAGGTAAATTGTGCCGCTTTATGTGCGCCGCCAGTTTTATAATGAACACCGTAATATACACATAACGGGTACGCCATCTGGTAGCACTTTCTTATGTGACGTCACATGGATTTAATTTTTTGTCTGTCAACGAAAGGAAAAACAGTTATTTTCCTCAAGTCTTTCCTAAAGAACAAATTCACTTACAAAGTAGGAACCATAGACACTTTTTGGAAGTTTTGAACATGAAGGAAGCAGATCAATCCCTAGGCCAATTATAACGCTACGTGACGTTAACGGCTGCCCGTCAATCCCGGAAAACACCTTGCGCTACGTTGCATTTGTTTGGTGAGTTGCAGGGGGTGTCATCCCGGGATTTCCATGTATCGGCTGCCGAGCGGCTCAGCATTAGTGATTACGCCACTGGTGCTCTTTGTCCAGTCGTGGCCTGCCCCGTCACCGTAGCTGCGCTTTCTAGTGTTTTGCGGCCTTTTGACGGGTGTTGACGAGCGGCAATTTGAAGTCGTCGCCGTTATATAAGTAAGTTAGTTAGGCTACAAGTCTTTTAAATATTTTGCTTTTTAAAGTTCGTTTAGCATGTATTGAACATTACGCCAAAACAATGTCATTTATCGCCCCTCAGGCAGACCGGGGCAGCGTGTGGCCGTCCCGCCCCTCAGCCAGACCGGGGGCAGCGTATGGCCGTCTCACTCCTGAGTCAGACCTGCAGCGTATGCCGTCTCGCCACTCAGCCAGATCGGGGCAGCGTATGCCCCCCCCCCCTCAGCAGGACCGGGCCAGCGTGTAGCCGTCTCACCCCTCAGTCAGACCGGGGCAGCGTATGGCCGTTTCACCCCTCAGTCAGATCCGTGCGGCGTATGGCCGTCTCGCCAGTCCAGTCGCCTCTCTCACAGACCGGGCAGCGCATGGCCGTCTCCCCCTCAGTATGAATTAAGGGAGGGATAATTATCCGCGGTAAACGTAATCTTAAATAGGATCGTACCTTAGGCGCAATTATCCGTATCCCGTTCGAAATATTCGTACCGCACCGAGCCGCGTGAGTAGACAGCCGAGTCGGACCAGAGCACCAGTGACGTCACGCTAATATGAGAGATTGGGGCGCTAAAATCCTCGGATGACTACCTCTCTTATACGGCCTTAGGTGAGTTGATTTGCACTGAATATTTGTTTGTTTGTTCTCGACAAGATTATCACATTGCTGAGTCAGAGTAAGTGATCTTTGTTGCATGTTGTGTTATTTGTTATGCATACTAAAACATATATGTAAGCTTCATTTGTGACCTGCTGAGTAGTGTATACAAAGTAGTGTATTTCACATTCCAGATTCAATACCTGCTCATTCCTAATTTGTATGAAATTGAGGCATACCAGTCATACTAGTGACATATCATCACACATATTTTGCATGCGGTTTTGTAAAAGCAGACTTGACATGCTTTGAATCAGGCATGATATGATACTGACAATTTGTGGTCATTGTTACCTTTATGCAGCCAGGCTCAACTGAGGTGCTGGAGGAAGAGCGCTGTGCCGAGCCAGGCTTGGCAGAGGGACAGCAAACTCCGGATCGGTTTCTCCTTTGCTATGGTGCAAACAGTCACGTCTCCGGCCGTAGAACAGTGAATTAATTTGGTACCAGTGTATTAAGACCAATGTTCAAACTGTGATTTAGTTCAGTTTTCTGCTTTCGGGATTGTTCAGTTGTCTAAAAACCGTTGGCGATTTTGCATTGTTGAGGTGTGCGCTGCCTCACTCTCCAGCGCTTGCCAGGTCAGCACACGAGCTTATGTATCTGTTCAAGACTGCCAGTTCAGAAGTTGAGTAAATCAGCGAACGCTTGTAGGACAATTATGCAGCCTGTATAGCTGTAATTGTGATGCGCAAATCTGTTGAGCTTGTATTGTAGCGTTGGGGAATGACAGATGGATCATGGGGGTAGAGAGAGTGGGAGGGTATGATAGGGAACAAGGAGCTGGGCCGGGTTCCGCTCCACTCTGGCGTGTGGAGGGAGGGGTACGTTGTAGACTGGGATAGCAGTGGAGGGATACATTGTAGGGTGAGGGGAATGGAGAAGAAGGTAGAAGGAGGGATAGGGGTAAAGGAGGGTAGGGGAAAGAAAGAAGAGGGGGTTTTAAGAGAAAAGAAGAGAAATGGGAGACGAAGAGTGCATCCACTCCACCAGCTGTCATTGGAAGCTGCTGCTCCCTCTGGCTGTACTGGGAAGCTGCTGATCCCTCTGGCTGTAATGGGGATCGCTGATCCCTCTTGTCCTCTTCGTCAGCTCGAGCTTCAGTGACCTGCAGTGACCTGCAGTGACCTGCAGTGACCTGCAGTGACCTGCAGTGTTATGCAGTGACCTGCAGTGTTCTGCAGTGACCTGCAGTGACCTGTGGTGACCTGCAGTGACCTGCAGTGACCTGCAGTGACAGGCAGTGACCTGTCCGGCTCGTAGGTCCGCTAGAAGTGATGAGAGATGTAGAAACTGATGTAGAGATGTAGATGTAGCATAGCGTAGATGTAGACAGAGACAGATGTCTCGATGTAGGTATAGCGTAGCGTAGCAAGATCCCCTTCCGCGTACAAAACATCTGATGGTGGTAGATGCTTTTAAATTTTGAGAGACTGATCATCCTGGTCCATCGTATAGGCTGGTTCACCGACATGCCATTTCACTGCTCGAGGACGGGAGGCAGGGTCTCGCCCATGAGGGTGAGGACGATACAACGGGAAGGTGTAGGATTAGCGTCGGGTGTGACGCCCTGGTGACCATTGCTAACCTTCGTGATTCAGATCTTTCTTTAAAATCTGCAGTCGATTCGTAAGTTAGGTTATCCGTCCAGTTATCCCTCCCCATTTAACACCTGCTTAACTCCAAAACCTAATCGCCCACTTGTCGTATGCCAGCGTTGCTACGTTTTACTTACCTTCGAGTAATGATCTGTCCGGCTGTCCTGACTGAGTTTGCACCACTCCTACTGGGTCTTAACCTAAGAATTATCCTTCGTCATCCTCACTGCCACTCTCTCAGCTACAGACATTCCGCTTTCATACGCCCCATAGTGATTTGTGCACCCCCAAAATTCCCTCCCAGTAGTGTCGGATGCCAGCTGGATGAGTGACTCCCAGATAGGATAAATGTCCTCATCAATACGAAATCCTAGTAGCACTCCGCTGAACGACAGCATTGCTGCGTGGGCCGCCCAGAATATATGTATTCAATGTAATCCGTCCGATTCCTACTTTAAAAGGGAGCTAGTTTATCCATAGGACTTATATGAAACACCGACTACGCTTTACTGCCCGTCTTATCCTCTCTGTCCGGGAGAGGCTCCTATACCTACTGTCCGGGCCTCTGACCTGGGCTCCGCCGGACCTGGGTCCTCTATCCGGGCCCACCACCTTACCTTGGGCTCCGCCGGACCTCTGACCTCCATCCGGGCCACGACCTGGCTCCGCTGGACCAACTTTCTAAGTTAACATCGACCGGCATCGACGGCGAGCTACGCGGATGTCCTTGCCTATATACCGACTGCGGGCGCCCGGGAATCTCTAGAGGATATCTTCCCGTCTAACCTAGAGTGACTTCTGAGGCACGTCCGGCCTCCTCCTCCCTCTTATCCTTCCTCCCTCGCCCTCCTTTTTCTGCGCCAACCTATCATCCTCTGGCATTTGGCACCCGCAGTCTCGGACTTACTAATTGCAACCTCCCTGTGATATGCGGCCAGCCGATATCACTCGGTCTGGGCATAATTTTCCACGAACACTTTCATTCACATGCTTCGCCACGCTGATAGATTTTCGATACAAGGATCGGGCACACAAGCCGTCATGCCTCTCCTCCAAGCTCCGATACTATTTAATCTCTGTTCTGTCCTGTCCTGACCCACTGTTGCAGGGATCACACCTCCCTGTCCTGTCCTGTCCCACTGTTGCAGGGATCACACCTCCCTGTCCTGTCCTGTCCTGACCCACTGTTGCAGGGATCACACCTCCCTGTCCTGTCCCACTGTTGCAGGAATCAAACCTCTCTGTCTTGTCCTATCCCACTGTTGCAGGGATCACACCTCCCTGCCCTGTCCCACCGTTGCAGGGATCACACCTCCCTGTCCTGTCCTGTCCCACGGTTGCAGGGATCAAAACTCCCAGCACTGTCCTGACCCATTGTTGCAGGGATCAAACCTCCCAGCACTGTCCTGACCCATTGTTGCAGGGATCACACCTCCCTGGCCTGTCCTGACCCATTGTTGCAGGGATCACACCTCCCTGGCCTGTCCTGTCCCATTGTTGCAGGGATCAAACCTCCCAGCACTGTCCTGACCCATTGTTGCAGGGATCAAACCTCCCAGCACTGTCCTGACCCATTGTTGCAGGGATCACACCTCCCTGGCCTGTCCTGACCCATTGTTGCAGGGATCACCCTCCCTGGCCTGTCCTGACCACTGTTGCAGGAATGACACCTCCCTGTCCTGTCCATGTCCTTTTAGCTATCCTATTACGAACTCAATATCAGCGACGTTTCTCCAACTATGACTGAGTACTAACCGCTTTACCAGTTCTCTATCGGGGACGTAAATTATATGACCCTTAGGTAATTTCCTACATGGGAAACGTTGTCCAAAAAGAATCGCAACCAGAGATAACGTGCATATATCACAAATGACCCATTTCAATAAGCATCAGCTAGTAATCTCCTAAATATAACTTTTAAACTTCAATATAATCGGCAGTGCACCATCGTCAGAATATATTCAAATAATTTAACGCTGTTTATAGTTGGCTAATAATAAGGCTTAAGTTACCACTTGGACTGTCAATACACAGGACATCTAACATTACAGTTGTACCATGACGTTAACAAAGGGAAGGCGTCGGCTGTAATGTCGTAAATCGCGAGCTGCTGGCTGAAGGTGTATTTTTAACAGACGGTTAGGAGACTCACAATATTAAGAAAGTTAATTTTGGCTGTTATACTTATCATCCACTGACTCGCAAGTATACGTCTGTTGCAGGTTGCTGCGCCCTTAGAACCTTTTACGGGCTGAACTAGTTATGGTTCGATCGATAATTCCAAAGAAGGTAATATAGACAGGGATTTAACGTTAACCACTCCGGATCAGCGGCACGAGTTTATCAGCGACAGAAACGAGGTCGCATTGACGGCTAAGGAATCGCATTTCTCATACACCGTCCTTAAACAATCGTCGGTAGGAAGCGATGCTGGACCAATAGCTAATAGCGCATCGCCGATTATACATACGTAATCTTAGACAGACAATCCCCTGGCGGTAACTTACCAGTCTCCGATTTGTGTTGTCCCGCTCAACATAGAGCACACCTCTAAGCGACAGAATGAGCCGATACTTTATAACCAATCGATGCCGTATCAGTGATATGGTCCTTACATTTGTTATCCTTACCTGCCAAGCTAGAATGACGAGTCTCTACCCAACCTCACTAATACTTTGTCTGGTAGTTGGGTTACCTGGCGTTTTAACCGTTCAGCGAAAGTTACCATTCCGTGATTCGAAATCGTCCACAACTCTGATACACAACGTTAAATTTACTGAAGCGGAAACGTACTTAATCATTAAACTCTGGCTTCTGGCTAAGTATTGCGAGCAAGCCGAGAACGAATTAATCGAACCATTCAAACAACAATCGAAACTTATCCTACTTATCTGCGGCTATACTGGCTTAATTCCTGCCTTACCTCATGCTGTCGGGGAACCGCATCGCTGTGTACATTTCCTTCCTTCAACGACCCTCTCGGCTCCATCATGTCTCCTTTCCCATGTAAAATGTTACACAAATTTACAATGTTTATTTTAACTCAGCAACTAAACAAACGGTAGCGCAGTAAATAATCGTTTTTGGTACGTCCCAATCAATTTACATGTTCAACCAATGATTCATTTGAATCTCCGCCTAATATCACCAAAACCAGCACAGAACCGAATAATTGACTCGCTCAATCTCTAGTTTAAAATACTAACTAAAACCGCTCGTATTTACATGCGCCAATGCGCTAGGGCTTACGCCATGACCTCCTGCAACGCAGCGTGCTGGATTCCAAAGTACTACGGTCGCCTGGCATCACACCTCTAGTACAGCATCGGCTACACATACATTTTTCCTGCCTTCCTAGGTAAAAAGTAGCGAGCCTGGACAGATGACCCAAATTACGTAAAATATCCCACTTAGTCCCTTATTGTTTAAATTTTGTGGTCAGAGCGTCACACCCGACGCTAATCCTACACACCTCCCCGTTGTATCGTCCTCACCCTCATGGGCGAGACCCTGCCTCCCGTCCTCGAGCAGTGAAATGGCATGTCAGTGAACCAGCCTATACGATGGACCAGGATGATCAGTCTCTCAAAATTTAAAAGCATCTACCACCATCAGATGTTTTGTACGCGGAAGGGGATCTTGCTACGCTACGCTATACCTACATCAAGACATCTGTCTCTACATCTACGCTATGCTACACCTACATCTCTACATCAATTTCTACATCTCTCATCACTTCTAGCAGACCTACGAGCCGGACAGGTCACTGCAGGTCGAGCTGACGAAGAGGTCAAGAGGGATCAGCGATTCCAACCACAGCTAGAGGGACCAGCGATTCCCATTACAAGAGGGATCAGCAGCTTCCCATGACAGCTGGTGGAGCGGATGCACTCATCTCTCCCATTTCTCTTCTTTTCTCTTAAAACCCCCTCTTCTTTCTTTCCCCTACCCTCATTTACCCCTATCCCTCCTTCTACCTTCTTCTCCATTCCCCTCACCCTACAATGTATCCCCCCCACTGCTATCCCACTTTACAACGTACCCCTCCCTCCACACGCCAGAGTGGAACGGAACCCGGCCCAGCTCCTTGTTCCCTACCATACCCTCCCACTCTCTCTACCCCTATGACTCCCCTGTCATTCCCCAACGCTACAGTATCATTCAGTTCAATAAATATGGTCAAATTATGTGCTTGTTTACGTTGAGAGCAATCAGTTGCCTGAAAACTGAACATGCTAACTTAGCGTCATCCACAGCGCCGCACGAACACAGTTCACATGGTAAGTGTCGGTTTTATTTAATAAACATACACAGTCGCTCACAATGCACAGGTACATGAGCTGGTCGAATAAAGCTGGCTAAACACCATATTGCACACAATAAGCACAGTACCAAAATGTGAGACTACGGCCAACATCAGGTCTGGGTTGGCCAGCAGGGGGCGCAGGAGTAGGAGGCTGTTGGGCTGTCCTTTTCGAGGTAGAAGTTTGGCCTGCCGCTGCACCTGATGATGGGCCTGGTTCTGGGGAGAGTTGGGCACGCGATGGTTGAAGCTGGACATAAAAAAACAAGAGAAATCATGACATGATTCCCTGTAACATAATATGATAACAACATGGTGCAGTGTCCCAAGATGTGTGCACATTTGTGTAACATCAGTTGAAAATGGCCAAAAATTATCATAAGTTGAAGTCCACTTGAAGTAAGATAACCTCGCAAACCAGTCTGCAAAACATGACAGGTTTCAACGAGATAACATCGGGCAGAGTTGGCACCAACACATCAAAATTGGGGCAGCTTTTGGGAATGTGGGGCACATCTCTGGAACGCGTTACTCATCAGTCTCGTTGCTGGCACTAGGTCCAACAAATAAATTACATTGACACGTCAATTTGTTATGCAAAGTGGGCAGAGCTCGTCAGGCACTGTGGCATAAATTGAAACTCGGATCAGCAGTAGTGCTATTTTATTTGGACTAAACTACCTAACCTACTTATCTAACGGCGATTACTTCAAATTACCGCTCGCCAACACACAACACCCGTTAAAAGACCGCAAAACGCTCGAAAACGCAGCTGCGGCGACGGGGCTGGCCTCGACTGGATCAGAGCACCAGTGACGCCATCGCTAATGTTGAGCCGCTCGGCAGTCGAGACATGGGGAATTCCGAGATGACACCCCCTGACATAAATTATAACGGTGTTCAATAAGACGTGGTGTGCTGTGTACAATAAGCTTGACCAATCACCGTTGAGCTCAGAGGTGGATAATTGTTAAAATGTCAGGGGGTGCTTTTCACCAGCGGCTCTCAAACCCAAGTTTTGGGCTCAGAAGGGTAAACAAGCTCAAGGTGCCATCAAAATCCCTAAAAATACGGATTTCTCTTCGGATTTGGTCCACTTCCTTGTCCAAGTTGGGGAATTCAGCCCCCCCCCCCCCCCCCCAACTGAATAGGTTACTTTTTAGTACTTACTACACCCCTGCCAAAAATTTCCCCCTGGTTCCGCCACGGCCAGTGTACCTACCTACCTATTAATTTGATTTTTTTTTTTAAAAACATGTAATTAATATCATACAATAATATTTCATCATCAATATTGCTATTTTAACATTTTCATATTATTCTCACCACATCCCCACAATCGCGTGCGCCACCAGACTGTATTAAAACGTCAAGACGCCTGATTGATTGTATATTTCGATCTGAGCCTCATGGTTCTGGCACAATTGTCTTGGGTGATGGAAATGACCTGAGACCGTGCTGCGAGGATTGATGAGGATTAACACGCGCCCTGGAGGGCCTCTGATAATTACACGCCCTGGAGGGCCGCCCCCTATGATCTCGAAAACCACGCAACGTAGCGACAAGCGGGAAACGACGTTAGATAGCTCGAGACAAGCTCTTTCGAAAGTATTTCGTTCATTTTTTTTTCAGGTCAATATTGAGGTCACCAGAGGTCATCAAGGGTCAGATTTTCAAGTTTTCAACACTTCGGTTCGAACACCCCCAAATATCTCGGGAACTATGATAGTTAGCAGCAAACGGAAACAAGCAATCGAAAGTCATTGAAAAATGCAATCGACATAGGTTTACTCAGATTTGATCTCAGGTCAATAGTTTAGGCTCCAGAGGTCATCGAATGTCAAAAAGGTGATTTTGTTTTCAAAACTGTTTTCCCCAAATAACCTTTTACCTAATAAAGATAAAGAAATAATGTTTACGCCATTGCGTGTGTCTTGTCAAGGCGCTTCGAATCATATTCATGGTGACCGGGTTAGGTCAACTGTAAAAATTTGACCTCAGGTCAAGGTCAAGTGGTGACCCAAGTTGGTCATGTTGCATATTGGGAGACGTGTCTCGACGAGACAAACATATTGGTACCGTTTTCTCTTCTCTATCTTCATTATGTCGATAGTTATTGATAAAACCGTGCTGGCGGTCACAAAATTGACCTGACCTTAGGTCACCGATATTAGAAATCCGAGATAAACAAATTGTTGGTATCTATGACCTTATGAAGTCCTGCAAGATTGAAACCGATCGGCGAAAAACTGTGGCTGTGGTACTACTGCAAACGTTTTGGAGTTGAGGTCATCACGTGACCTGGTCTGGTGACCTGACCTGAGATGACCTGAGGCCAAGAATTTTGCATAATGCGGAAAGTTCATTTCTAAACAGGTATACAAAAAACGGCGGCGCTGCGCGCCGCCGTTTTTGCGCTACCCTCGAAAAACCGGAGGGGTGGGCGGATTTCGCCCCCCCTCCAGGGCGCGTGTTAAGTGATGTAAATACGTTTGTAAAACCACAAATTCAGATTAAGTATGCTCATAACATATTTTAAAATAACAATTATGTTATTTTGACAACCACAAAAGATGTTAATGTACGGATGTACGCATAACGTTTGATGTGGTCTGTCAATAATTTACATATGACGTCATTAAACAAATACTTTTGTTCCACTTCACGCATTCGCTTACATTCATCCTTAAGAAATATTTTGTTGACTCGATGTGCTGCGAAATGTGACGGTGGTGGTCGTGTTTTGTGATTTGAAATGCATTTTTAGGTTAGTTACGCTGCTTGTGTTGCATTTTTTTAATCTCTAAAATGTATAATTTTTAGATCGACTATTAGTTTGTTCTTAAGTTAATTGTACAGGTTTGGTTGGTATTTATTAAGGATTAAACTAGAGATAGTTAGTCTGGTGTATCCATCCCTCCATTCTGATTCGTTTTTAGGGGAGAGTAGATAGGTAACTAACTATCTTTTAAAAAATAACCAAACTTAATTTTTTATTTATAGTAAACTGGTTCCGCTGATACCTATTTGACAGTTTAAAAACAATTTTTATATGCAGAAATATCCTTGAATTATTTATATTATAGGAAATGTCAAATGTGTCAATTTTACCATTTAAGTCAATTAGGTGGACTACAGGGCTTGATCACGCTCATCCTCTCTGGGCTTGATCCTCTCTTAGATCTGCTAGTCGAAATATGTTCATGTTGTATCAACACCCTCTTACATATTGATATATAACTGTCTAGATTGATGTTCCACCCCTTTCTACACCACACTCTTGGATTTGCCCCACTTTTGACTTTCTTGCAAAACTGGGGACCGGGCTTGGTCCCTCCCAGGATGAACAGGATCACTCACCATTGCTCATTGTCCATGGGAGCATAGGTAATGGGGATACCTTACCTATGTTATTCAACCTTTGTATGCCTGAGACCTTCCTTATTGAAAGATGTGTGTCTAAAACAGCAGGGGCGTAATCACTATGTCCAAGTTGGGGGGGGGGGGGGGGGGAGGAGACATTCTGAAGTCGATTCTTTCCATGCAACGCCCATAGGCGTAATGTTAAAATCAAAAATGTTGGGGGAAGGGGGGGGGGGGGGGGGGGGCTGACCCCTCCCCTGCCCTCCTTGTCCCTACGCCTATGTTAAGCAGTAGCATGATAGCTTGACAGGAAATGAGGCTACTGTAGAAGCAAACAAATTTACAGTTATGCAATTTGTTCTGTCAGCTTAGACCTTTGCTTGTGTTATGTTAGTTGAACGGACCTTTTTATTTGAGGGGGTGCTTTTGACAGTGAGGGGGTGCACTTTTGAGCTCAGGGGGTGCTTGAGCACCCTCAAAACCCCTAATTCTCCGCCCCTGGTTGAGCTCACTAGAGCCAGCTCATCGCTGATTGGTCAAATTTACTGAACACACCGTGCGAATGCTAGTCTGAGCACCACTATTCTCATGCGGGGAAAAACTGCGGGGCGGACGGCAATCGCCAAGGCCACTTAGTTTGGCGAAATAGAGCCAAGTTCTTTGGGCTATAATGCTGTGACGTCATCAGTCAATCTGGTATAAACCTCCCATCTGGTATAAACCTTGGCGGTTCGTTCGAAAACCTGCTCTAGAGCCGTTGAGGTAGAGTTTTGAGAAAAGTTTTGAGGAATACATGCATACAGGCATACAGGCATACAGGCTTACAGGCATACAGGATAGTCATACAGACATACAGACATACAGAGATACAGACATACAGATATACAGACATACATGCATACATACATACATCCAGACACAAATGCATACATCCAGACACATATGCATGCATCCAGACACACATGCATGCATGCATACATCCAAACACACATGCATGCATACATCCAGACACATATGCAAACATACAGCCAGACACAAATGCATTAAAGGAAATAGTTCACCTTCGGAAAATTTTCAGAACAAGATTTTATTATATTTTTTAATATAGTTTCTTTTTTTCTTTTTAAAAATGGTCTTACATCGCGCCAATTCAGGACAGAAGGTTGTAAATTATTGATTTTATGGTGTGTGTTATTGGTCTGCGCATGCTCCATGACAGTGCTGGCACTTTCAGACGGTACGGTACAACATATATGCGCCGTATTCCTTCGCCAAAAAGTCAAATATCTTCGGCTGGAGTCTTTTCAGCCAAGAAAAGTTCCAGATAAGGATTTCTCAACACGGGCTACAAAACTGCTATTTCAGTTCAAAACCCATGTTGAAGGTGAACTATTTCCTTTAAAGGAAATAGTTCACCTTCGGAAAATTTCAGAACACGATTTTATTATATTTTTTAATACAGTTTCTTTTTTTCTTTTCAAAAATGGTCCTACATCGCGCCAATTCAGGACAGAAGGTCGTAAATTATTAATGTTATGGTGTGCGTTATTGGTCTGCGCATGCTCCATGCAGTGCTGGCGCTCTCAGACGGTACGGTATATCATATATGCGCCGCATTCCTTCGCCAAAAAGTCAAATATCTTCGGCTGGAGTCTTTTCAGCCAAGAAAAGTTGCAGATAAGGATTTCTCAACACGGGCTACAAAACTGCTATTTCAGTTCAAAATCCCATGTTGAAGGTGAACTATTTCCTTTAATCCATACAGACACACGTGCGTACATACATCCAGACACACATGCATACATACATCCAGTCTCACATGCATACATACATCCATACACACTTACGGACATACATACTTATGACATACGAACGAGCAGACGCACACCCAGGAGCAACCATGAACGTAAAGTCGTGGCACACAGAACACAACGCACTAATGATGTATGACGATCGCGGCATGACCGAGACTGATAGTGGGGACTCATGGGCAAGTTTGTGAGGAGGCATAGACAACACGTGACCGCGCTCCTGTGCGCAATATGCCTGTCGACACGGTCAATGCACTGACGGGTGATGTGGGCAAGGGGTGGAGGTGATGGAGATTCAACTAAGAGTAGATCTTTTGACGAATAGACAGACAAGTTCTCGGATGTGTGGGCTGGGTTCAAGCACAGTGGATATAAATACAGTGGGGGCGTCTGAGCTCGGTCACGTGACCGTGCGTTTGTGGCGAGGGCACTTGCGATATTCGTGGGACCATCGCGTTTTTGGCCCCGTTGGGTTATAATGGGAAATCGTGTCATTTTTTCTTCATGGATTTTTCATGACTTCATCCGGCAAGATATCTCAAAGAAACTCATTGATTCATGTACATAATTGATTCAGCTTTTTTATGGTGGTAAATATGTATTTTTATCATTTAAATTCGTGAAGAACTTAGAGTTTCAATTCGATAGTCATATCGTGCGTAAGAGTATAATGCGTTGTAATGGACGTGAGCGGTCGGATACAGACTGGTTATCGATTAAACCTTATTAAATGATTTAATCACGATTAACTATGGAACATGAATGATTCAATTACTGTTTGATCCATGGGTAACAATTTTGATACCTAAATGACTATTTCCGATTCAATGAATCAAACCATGTTTTGATCAATGCATGTTTGATTCACCATTGAAACAACATTGAAACAATCTTTTGATTCAATCTGCCTTGCTACTGTGCATATTTTGATTCAATCACGATTCATGAATCAAAAGATCCATTGTTGAATCAGTTATTTTTTTCATTCTAGGAATTTTGATTGAAAAATGTAATTGATTAAATCATTGTCGAATCAATAACCAGTCTCAGACTAGGATTTAGGAGTGATATTTTTGCAGTTGTCTAACGATATAACTAATTCTTATGCTGCCGATCAGCACCTTTACCCCGCAGCCGCAGGGCCCCCGCAGGCCGA